>JAXBDA010001963.1:0-47930 GCA_036023075.1 Gaultheria prostrata | reverse complement strand
GTTTATGAAAATAATCGTTATAAATAAGGTGTAGTATAATTACCCAAATTTGAAGAAATATAATTACTTAATTATTTGATTTTAACATTAAAGATTTCAATTAGAAGAAAAATTAATATTTAAGAGTATTCAATTAGTTCAATAGTTATTTTTAACAAATATCCAATTAGTTAATGGGTTTAGCTTAATGTTCGAGGGTATTTCGGTCATTCAAAAACAAAATATAACGGAGTTAGTGTTTAGTTAACGGAGTGGGGGGAATCTTGATAATATTTTGTAAAGTAGGGGAGGTCAATGTAATTTCAGAAACCTCAGGGGAGGTCTCTGCATTTGTCAGAAACCTCAGGGGAGGTTAGTGAAATTTACCCAAAATGTAATAGAAGTAATAATTAAGAAAAAATTTATTTTGGCATGTCTTCTTTGGTACTACAAGAGGACGTTAAACCCTCACAATCCTTTTCCGTCAAATCTTCCGTTTGCTAAACCCTAATAAAACCTCTCTACTAGGGTTTCTCTCTCCAGAACCCAAACAAGCTCAGAACCAGAACCCCACCACCACCAAGGAGGAGAGAAATGGCCACCACTCTCATGCTCCTGCGTAAATCACCTTCCAATCGATCAACAATCGCCGCTTTAACAACCTCCATAGAATCCCTCCTGCATCGCCGCCGCCACCACTCTCATTTCTCAAAACCCAACACCAACCTCGTTACTTCCGCAAATGAAGTCTCAGGAAATAGCCAAAACCGAAGCTTTTCAATTGGGTGGCTCAGCGGCGGGTGTGACGCGGCGGCGAGTAGAAGGAGTTTTCACGGGGCGGCTGGTTTGAAGTTTAGGGCTTCGGTTCCGACGGCGAATGCCGGGTATGCGGCGGCGGCTGATTTTTCCGACGAGGACCAGAGCAGAGGGCATGGGGCTAGTACTGGTGGTGATGAGGGTCTGGAGATTTCTAAGCTTGGGATATCGGAGCATATTGTATCTGCTTTGGCTAGCAAGGGAATCACGAAGCTTTTCCCTATTCAGGTAGCCAGATCATTTCACTAGTCTTTCGAACGTTTTAGGCTTTAGCGGATGCAGGATTCGTACTAAGTGGATCCGAACCATGTGTAATTTTACATTTTGTTAATATTTCATAAGTAATACGTCCGTCCCAAAATGATTGTCGAATCCGTAAAACCAAAACTTAAAAATAATGCATTTCTGTGGAAAAAATTCAACGTTTGTTTCAATATACGTAGTCATCAACTAGTTATATTCACTCTAACCAAAAATGGTTGATAACTCCACATTTGAGGGATTTTCTCAACAAATATGAAGGAATTTTAAGAGGGTCGGTAATTGATGAACAAATGAGCTTTGTTTGAATATACATCATCACCAACTAGTTATATTCACGCTAACAAAAAATGGTTGATAACTTGGAATATTTGAGGGATTTTCTCAACGAATATGTAGGAATTAAATTTTTTTTTTTTTTATCATCCAAGGCACTTCCGGGGGCTAATCGCATAGAGCTTTTCCTAATTAACTTCGAAAACAAGTATAGTATGTGAGAAAATTTGGAGTTGTGCACGGTGCTCTGCCTCTGCAGCGGCCCCTTGTGTCCACTGCCGGTTTTAGGAGAACTTGATTTTAGTATCTGATACTGAGATTTTTTTTTAATAAGTATCAACTTTGTACATTGCCTAGGAAATGTAGAGAAGTAAAAATTTTGAACGAGGATCCTGATTTTCTTTCATACACTTAAAATTAGTTAGATTGATAACCGGGAAAAGTATAAGGGGAGATAATAATCATGATGACGTTATCAGACAATAAATGAGGTCTCTAAACCAAGGGGGTAACTGCATGTTAACATCCCACCGGAGGATGCAGAGAAATAGCGATTTCTTTCTTAGTATAAAAGCATAATGGAAAATCATCTATTAGTTTTTGTTCAGACAGGCGGATGTGGTTAGTCTTGACAGAGCATAACAAAGAACCATCAATTCCTTTTAGTTCAGTTTCATCATTTAATGCTGCTTTATACAGAGTATCTATACTGAAGCAATTTTTTTGTTTTATGAACCTTTGTGTATACAGAAAGCTGTGCTGGAACCAGCCATGAAGGGATGTGACATGATAGGTCGTGCTAGGACAGGAACTGGGAAGACCCTTGCTTTTGGCATTCCCATCATGGATAAAATTCTCCGATACAATGAAAAACATGGGTTTGTTACTTTTAAATCACTTTTTGGTTAATTTGATTTTTTAATGTTTCTTTGCAAATACATTTCCTATTATATTTGTTTGGGAAATGATTTTCACACTCCCCATTTTACAATCCACACTCCCTTTTTTGTCTTTATCCACATAAATTTTCAATATTGCCCTTTTTCAATACACCTTTTTCACACATCCAAGGGTAATATTGTAAATTCATGAATATAAAAACAAAAAAAGGGAGTGTGGATTGTAAAATGGGGGGTGTGAAAATCATTTCCCTATTTGTTTTTTGCTTTTTCAGTAAGTACATTTTGTTCCTTTTTTGTTAGGCAGAGGGGTGTGGAGTATTTTGTGGTATTAGTAGGGCTTTGTTTGTTTCTTAATTTAGTCCCTAATCGAGATTTAGTGTATACCATGCTAATTCTTGACGTACTTCAAAAAGTTTATATTATCTTCTGCCATAGGTGTGGAAGAAATCCTTTGGCAATGGTTTTGGCGCCAACTAGAGAGCTTGCTCGCCAGGTTGACAAGGAATTTTGCGAGGCTGCTCCTAAGTTGGAATCACTGTGTGTTTATGGTGGTGTGCCCATCTCGCGGCAAATGAGTCAGCTTGACCGTGGTGTTGATGTGGTTGTTGGTACACCTGGACGGGTTATAGATCTGATCAAGAGAGGTGCTTTGAACTTAAAAGAAATTCAGTTCCTTGTACTTGATGAAGCTGATCAGATGCTTAATGTGGGTTTTGCGGATGACGTTGAGACTATCTTACAACATGTGCCACAGAAACGCCAGTGCATGATGTTCTCTGCGACAATGCCAAGTTGGATAAGGAAACTCACGCAAAAGTATCTAAAAGATCCATTAACAATTGATCTTGTAAGTGTGTGAATTTGCTTCATTTTGTCTTTCTAGGGGTTCTTGAGTTCATCTTTTAGGTGCATAAATTTGTGTTTCCTTAATTACATCCATCTTCAGTATGTCATCTTTATAACCATCACGGGTTTAGATCTACTCGCTTAGTGTTCTTTAGATATCCTCTTTTGCAGCTCTGATTATAATATTATATTCATGATGGATTGTACTTTACAACTTTGGTTATTAATCTTTCTTTCATTTGAAATTTGACATCTGTGGTGGTAACTTTTACTGCCGTTAAGCCATAGCCTTATTGTTGTTGCACAAAAGGAAAACCTGTTTTACTGTAATTTGCTGCATTTCACTGTAATTTGTACTCTGAAGTTACCACTGAGAGCTTGCTTTGCTCAACCTTTTACTGCAGGTAGGAGATTCTGTTCAGAAGTTGGCTGACGGAATTTCGTTGTATGCAATTCCATCAGAGATGTATGAGAAACCACAAATTATTGGACCCCTCATAACGGTATGAATCCAATGCTTTTTACCATCTTGATTCAGTCTGGTTAATATGTCGATATTTTTATTCTTCAGTTTGTTTTCCTTTCAATACGGAGGAATTAGTCCTTGACATTGAGGTTTGAAAAAAAAAAAAATCCTTGACTTTGACTGACCTTTCTCTTATCAATGTCCTTCGCTTCCTGTCTTGCACTAGGAGCATGCAAAAGGAGGTAAATGCATTGTCTTCACTCAAACAAAGCGTGATGCTGACAGATTGGCTTATGCGATGCAAAGAAATTTCAAATGTGAAGCTTTGCACGGAGATATTTCCCAAGGTCAGAGGGAGATAACTCTTTCAGGCTTTCGAGATGGTCGCATTAATGTTTTAGTGGCCACTGATGTTGCTGCTCGTGGCCTCGATGTGCCAAACGTTGATCTTGTGAGTTCTTTTCAATGGTTTTTTTTTTTGGGTTCTAATGGGATTTGTAGTTACACTTGCAAATAGATGAGAACCTGAATGTCCTACATGACCTTTTGTACATTTCTTAATCAATGCATGCTGTCTGCCACTCCCATTTCCCAACAAGAAAAGGTGACAAACTGACAAAAATGTGAAGGGGTTATCGTGCAATTCATCTGTTGTTTTATCCATTATGTGGGTCTAACAAGAAGTTTCCGGTATCATACTTTGATATATCTGTCCCAGTACTAATCATGTAAGGAAGGAAGATAAAAGAAAGCTAAAGATCAACCAAGGACCCCACCCCTCTAAGTGACGAAATGCAGAATTTTTTCCTTCCTATTTCCCATTTCTTTTGGGGTTTCCATCGAATCCCAAAAAGAAATGGGCAATTAGACCCTTTCTACCGAGATTCATCTCATCACACTTATTTGGATTCCAAGAAAATGAGATCATTAAAAACATAGTTTAGAACTTAACTTCTTTTTTCCCTTTCACTCATCTCTCTGATTTCCCCACATTTTTTTGGTTTTTTCCTACTTATGTTGATGTAGATTGGTTTTGAAAGAGTTTTCATCCTTGTGTGATCTTTGATGTTGAGTTTTGAGTTTTCAAGTGTTCTGTATCCTGTATTCGACTGTCCTCTTACAGCATTCTTTATTTACTGCTCAGGTCATCCATTATGAACTTCCAAGCACTTCAGAGATCTTTGTTCACAGATCTGGCCGAACAGGACGTGCTGGGAAGAAGGGAAGTGCGATTCTGGTTTACACATCAAATCAAGCGAGGGATGTCAAGACTATCGAGCGAGATGTAGGATGCAGATTTACAGAGGTATGCTTTAATTCTTAGGAGTAATACTAACCTTTTACCGTTGACCATGGTACATGTTAAGCTATTCGTTTGACTAACCGGTTTGAACTTTATCCAACCAATTGGAGTGTTAGATGTTTAATGCTCTGACTGGGTTGGACTTTGAGAACTTGACATTATGCTGTGGAGCTTCTGGTCTTTAAGCTTGAGATGGATACGCGTTCAACAATTACACACACTACAACTACCCTAGCAATATTCTCTATAATTTGAGAACGTAGTCCTGCACTAGTGCAAACTTGCTTTGAAGTAGCATCATTGGATTTCATTTTGCATCACTTCTGGCCAAATCTCTGTTGAAGAACTTGCTGCGTGGAGTAAATAATCATTTCGGGTTATTAATGGAAATGACTTGGCTTTATAGTTTTCTATGAATGTTTAGGAGGGGATGTGCATGTGTTTTCAACTTCTATCAATCCTAGAGGAACTTGTATCTTGAATACTTTATCAGAAGTAGAAGACTTATTTTGCATGTTTATATCAGCTTCCCAAGATTGCTGTGGAGGGTGGAACAAGTAGCATGTTCAATGACATGGGTCCGAGCCGTGGCGGCCGATTTGGGGATTCAGGTTTTGGTCGTTCTGGTGGTCGCACGGGTGGTTTTGGTGACAGTCGTTCAGGATACGGTTCAGGTCGATCAAGTGGTGGGCTTGGTGGATTTAACTCAAGTCGCTCAGGGAACTCTAGTGGTTATGGGTCTGGCCGTTCGGGTGGTTTTGGCGACTCTGGTTCTAGTCGTTCTGGCGGATTTGGCGATTTTCTCTCGAGTCGACCCGGTGGTGGCTTCAGTGATACCCGTTCTAGCCCTTTTGGTGGCTTTGGCGATGATAAAAATACGAGGAGATCATTCTAACTTTTCTCGGAGGTAAGCTCATTCTACCCTTTCATTCTTTGCACAAAATAATTGACTTTTGTTAATGCGTTATTTAGAGAAAAAGACTTCCCACAATCAGCTGGGAACTACAAACTTTTGAGTTGTGTAATTCAACGTACTCGTTTCATGCTCTTGCAGTTTCAGGGATGAGAAATACAGAAGTCCGCTTTGAAAATTGAAGCATCATTTTCGGACTGTTAGCGTTGCTGGCGGTTGCAGAGAGCTGGCTATATTATTCTGTATTACTATCTCTAAAGATCATATTTATAGGTGCTCGTTCTTCGTAGATAAGAGGGAAAAAAAAAACGTCCCACATGAATTAATATTTTGAAACATGCATTATTTTTCATGCTTTTAATTGCTAGTTATTTTTGCCAACGCTCTAGCTATCCTTGGATGAGAATTGCGGTGTAATATGAGCATAATGTATTCAATTCACTGGGAAAATGCACCAATTATTGTTTCAATTTCTCTGACTCTTTATAATTCCCGGTCACCAAAATTGGATAAGTTTTACAACCTTCACACATGCGCGCGCACACAAGTGAACACAACAAGAGAAGTAAATATGACACAAATACCATGTTCTAAGAACTTTAAGTGTGTGAATCTGAGTTTTGTTTTCAAGTTGAGAGTAGCGAAAGCCGAAAGGCGGTTGACCAGGCTAGCTTGGTTAAGGTTTCACTTCTTTTTTTTTTTGGGGCGTCAGCTTTCAAGGACAACGAATTCTCCGTCACTATTTTACCGTTTTCATGTGGTTACTCCGATGCATATGAGGCACTGGCGATAATCTTTTCAGTACAGGTTACCAATGAAGAGTTAACTTAATGGCAATGATCCTAAAGATGTGCATGGGTGCACTATAAGGATGCAGAGCACAATCCAAACTGTCCATTTGGTAATCAATGATAGTGACGAAGTTTAAATATTGTCTCGTTAAATTTTTGTTTTTTAATTTTTAACTGACTTATTAAACTCTCAAATTACGTTCAAACAAACTATTGCTCCACTAGATCGGCGGTGGTTGTGGCAAGTAGATGTGGTTTGAAGAGTGTGGCTCGACTAGATCAGCGGTGGTTGTGGTAAGTAGATGAGGTTTGAAGAGTGTGGTTGTTGGTGACGGTGGCGGGTGACTTGTGGTGGAGTTTGCTTGTCTTTTTTTTTTTTTGACAAACATGCAAATCTCATAAATAAAACTTTACATATTGTCCAAAGTTGTCTTGGCAAGATTATTGACAGCGGCTACAATAGATCTAGCTACTTTCTTAACTGTAACAAAATCAAAACTAATACATAGATGACAAAAATCCAAGAGAGCAGGTTGGGTTAGGATTGGCGCATTCATTAGGCTGTTGAGTCCTTTGACTAACTTCATGCTATCGGTATAGATGCACACTTCCTTTAAAATCCTTACTCTTAGCCCATTGCAAAGCCAAAATACCTACTCTGATTTCTATTAAAGTTACAGAACTTGCTTTGTATTCCATCACCTGTTGGGTTTTCTCTGCATCTTGACCACTATTCTTCACCCGAGCATCGACTCTTTTTAACATACTTGAGTCCCAAGCCCCATCTGTCACAAAATACTTCAAATTGGCAACGGATATTACTCCATTGGATGCACTGAAAATGTGGCTAACTTCTGCCTCTCTCATGATATGTGGTTCTTTACCCACTATGTCCCCAAACTCCATCATGGCCTTCGAGTTGCTCTTCTATTTTGGATCAAAATTGACTCACAAGGCCGCAAATCTGGCTAGTATCGCATTAGGATCTGTTGTCTCTCCTCGAAATACCTTATCATTATGGTTACACCAGATAATCCATAGCATACATACTAAATTCCATATCTCCCTCTTATCTGGCGCAGTTTAAAGCCAACACCTTCCAGCCATTCAGTAACTGACACAGGACTACCACTATCGACATCAAAACCCAAATGTGAAGCTCTCCATAGTCTTTTGGAGAGAGGGCACTTGAAGAACAGGTGTTCTAGAGTTTCATGCTCTGTCTCGCCAATTGGGCATGCCAACTCGATATCCATTGCCCTTCGACTCAAAACATCAATAATGGCTAGGATGCCATGAACTACTTTCCAAATGAAAATCATGAACTTGGGAGGAAAATTCAAAGCCCATACTTTACCCCATGCCTCAAACGACACCTGTCTTTCTTGTAGCTCCATAGAATATTGCCTATAAAACTTGAGAAAATATGCTTACTTGTCTTTTAGAGTCTTCTTCATTCTTCGTTGGTTTTGGTTTATCTCCTTGGAGCACTCCAAGAGGCTCTCCACATGAGCTCTCTTGGCTACTCTAGCTACCCAAAATCAGTTTTCACCCCTCCAAGGGGCTCTCTACACCCCTAGGCACTTTGGCCTCCTGACTTTCCACTAGCCACAAGTAGCTAGTCACTTCCCTTATCTTCTTCATCTCCTCTCTCTCCTCCACTCACTTTCCCACTATTCTCTCTCCTTTTTATTTATTAAAACTTAAAATGTATATAACTTTTATTCTTCATATCTGATGTTTCAAACATATATATATTTTTAAACTTACTCGGCGACATCTATCAAACAGGACCAATATGGAATATGAAATTATGAGTAAAAAAAATAAGTTTTTGGGTGCAGGCTTTTTTTTAAATTTTTTTTTATCATGAGCTCAACCAAAATAAATTCATGAGCTCAAGTTCTATAAAAAATCATGAGCCCAAAGTTAGTCAAAAGCACAAGTTCAAACCCAAATTAGTTTGGATGGAGAGCAAAATAGAGAGTAGTGTTGAAATACATAGATGAAAAAGTGAATATGCAAAATAGAAACTGTATTTTTTTATCCTTTTAGGTAGGCAGAGTAGAGAGGAGTGTTAGAGATGCTCTTAAATGGAGTTTGTTGTTCCCAGCGTGAACGTTTTCTATTCCTTCAATCCTTCTAGGTATTCAGATGAATTCAGTGAATTTCTTTCCTTGTCATATGAATAGCTTCTAGATCGTTTTACCCAACACAGGGTTCTGAAATTTTGGGTGGTTGTAGCCGTTTTGACACTCAAAAAAGAAAAAAAAAACTATTGCTTGACTCGTTCGGTCTATAACGTAAACAATTCAAATTACTCAAGATCGGTCAATTAAAGTTTGAAATATACACGTTTACGCAACTAAATGAGTTTAATTATAACTTTTAAAACACATGGGACTTTTAAAATTAACCTTGACCAATTATCAGATCGATCAGACCCCCTTCATTTGTCGAAAATGTGAGAGAAAATGTTTCTCAGAAAAAAGATAAGTAAAGTAAATTTGTTCGTTGACAAAAAAATTTCACAAAAGTATGAAATTAATTTGGGAATTGATAATTGCACTCCAAAAATTGATGCAAGGGCTCCAAGTTACAGTGGTTTTCCAAAATTACCCTTTTGCAAGTTCCATAATTTACTTCAGGCACTCTAAAATAATTTTACTCTTCTCCTCGGCCTCCAATGACGGAACTACCATGGGACTTGGTAATATAATACTAATTTTAAGTATTATGAATATAATTATTTATTGTGATCTTAATAATTTTAGTTCGATTGATTAAAAAAACAAGTTATTTTTTTATATTTTAATTTCTCAATTTTTTTCATAAGTGGAAAATAACCATGTGAGTGTTGTAGTAGCCTAAAGAATATATTGAAGACAACGGTTCATATACTTTTAATGGATTATGTTAGTGTTGTGTTGAAAAACTAAAGTATATGATATAGTCCCTGGTTTTCAATGTAATTTTTAAAATGCCATATCTTTTAATCTACAATATATATTTTTATATTTCAATTTTTAAAATGCCATTTCTTACATTAATTTGGATCATTAGTTATCTTGTTTGAAGCTAGTATTTAACATTAGTTAATTTTTTTACATTATTTATTTTGGATCATTAGTCTCATTTTGGTTCCTATTGCTACGCCCTTGATTTTCGCTTGTTTGAAGTTGGTTTGGACTGCTACTGATGTCTTTGTTGATCCTTCCTTTCTCAGGGTGTTTGAAGTTTGCATTTTTTTTTTGTCATTTGTCATTCCTAATATATTACATGGGGGAAGGGGAGTGAACTCGATCCTAGAATGCAGTGTGGGGCGTCCAAGAGCTCTACCGCATGAGCTAGCCACCACTTGCGAAGTTTGCAGTTAATAGAGAAAGATTTTGGTTCATTTTTCCGTTTGGAGTACCTCAATAAATGAGGAAATAATTTGGGGTGGAGTGCCTCTAGTAATTTTTTGTATTTTGAAAAGGATAATTTTATAACTTTATTAAATTTTGAAATATCTGCATAAAAAAAGAAACCCAAAATCAACTCGATTAATTTTCTGGTCATTTCCCATCCCATCCTTTCCGGAGCAGGCTAACGGGAACCGTACAATTGAGGGCAAAACGAAAAATCTCTCCCAAAGTCCTAAAACTCAACCGTACCTCACTGTCACTAAACCCTAACAGAAACTCCTCTCTCTCTCTCTCTCTCTCTCTCTCTAAACCCTGCACAAAGTTGAACATATCAGAAAAGATGACGAGTGGTCTCGTCCTTCTGAGGAAATCAGCTTCGAACCGATCAGCAATTGCCGCCTTGACGGGCTCCGTTGAATCTCTCCTCCATCACCACCACCATCATCACATTCGCCACCACTCTCATTTCTCAGCAACTGAAACTGCACACGAGCTGTCCACAAACACACTCTCCAACAGTGGCCCAATTCAGAACTCGACGTCGATTAAGTGGTGGCTCAGTAACGGATTTGGAGGAGTGGCGAGCAGAAGAGGCTTTCACGCCGGGCCCGTGTTTAATTTTAGGGCTTCTGTCGCGGCGTCTTCGCCGGAGTTTGCCGTGGCTGATTTTGCTGACGAGGACAAGGCCAGAGGATATGGGAATACTCGTAGTGATGATGGTCTGGAGATATCTAAGCTTGGGATATCTGAGCATATTGTTTCTGCTTTGGCTAAGAAGGGAATCACTAAGCTCTTCCCGATTCAGGTATCCGTTTCTTTTAATTTTCTTGTAGTGTGTATTATATGTTGAGAAATCTGCCAAACCAACAGACACAACGCGCAAAGAACAACCATGAAAAGTACGCAACACATGGGATTGTTACGTGGTTACCCAAATGTCATCCAAGGCTTGAATGATCAGCAAAGCGCAAATAAACCGAATCAGGCTTCACAGACCCCAACATTGTACTATTGAGATGAATTTGATTTTTGTTAAAGTTGTTGTTCATGAGTTTATTCGTACAATTGTTGTTATTACATCAGCATTTGTGGACAATATTGTCTAGTATACCAAGTGCAAATGAATCAAATGCTGAAATAGTTCACATGGGGCTAAAGTGGTTCAAGTAGATTATAGCTTAGATCAGTGTTTTTAAATCGGGTTACATATACGTATCGTTTCATATGTTAAGAATAATTAGCGTATTATAAATAGTTATATCTGATAATAAACCAACAAATTATGCATATATTATTAACAGAAGAAGATTTGCAGATGCAAAATTCCAAGTCTCCGAAGTGGGGTCTATCATATGACACTATCCAGTGCCTTAGTCATGAAAAGAAAGAGGAGCCCGTTTATGATTCATGCTAACCACGATCCAAATTGCCACCAGTGGGCTTTCTTTCAAATGGTCCAAATGTCACCAAGATCATATCAAACGACCTACAATTTGTTTGGGGTTCCGCTTCTTAAAATAAGGTCCGACATTTTTTCCGTAATCATAGGATACCTACTGAATCGGAATTCGCATACATACATACATATATATAGGGAGCATTTCTAATGAGGGCTCCCTCATTTTGCTACAATGAGGGACTTAGCATTTTTTCAATTTTCCGTATCAAATTTCGACGATCCGAACCGCTCAATATTTTTAAAATGTGTTTTCAAGGTCTAGCGCGAGGATTCGTAAAAAAAAATACTTGGAAGGGCTTGATCCGATCAATTTTTGATAAAAACGCTATATATAACTTTTTTATCAAAAATTGATCGGATCAAGCCCTTCCGAGTATTTTTTTTTTACGAATCCTCGCGGTGAACATTAAAAACATGTTTTAAACACATCTAACGGTTCGGATCGTTGAAATTCAATCCAGAAATGAAAGTCCCTCACCCTAGCAAAGTGAGGGAGCCCTATATATAACACAAAAAATGACACATAAATTTGTGGAACTCACTCTTCCGGGCCCCACTGTGAAGTTCTAAACCATTGATCTTGTTTAAATGAGTAAAATAGGAGGTCCTGCAAAATTTCAGCTCAATCGGATATCGAAAAGTGCTTGATCGAACCAGTTTAGCAAAACCTGTGACAGGAAACAATGTTTTTTAAACTGTTTGAATCAAGCACTTACCGATATCCGATTGAACTGAAATTTTGCAGGACCTCTTATTTTACTCATTTAAACAAGATCAACGGTTTAGAACTTCACAATAGGGCCCGGAAGAGTGAGGTGTCATTTTTTGTGTTATTTTAAGTGTGAGGGGAATATATATATATATATATGGGATAGGTCATTGTATTGTGAGATTTCTATACTACAAGGATACAAGATAGGATGCATATAGACAATTCGAATCATGAGATACGCATCTCTTATTGTAGATTTTTAACAACTATGGCTTAGATATTTGATTTGATTGGTTTGTTGTCAATTAGTTAGTTAGTTAGGCTTAGTGTGCAGTTATGCCGAGCTGGTTAATAAAAAAAGAAAAAAGTGCGGACCCGGTGATGCTGTCTCAGAGCAAGAGAATAAAGGCACATGTTCCTTTGTGTCTCCTTAAGTCGCAGGAAAAAAGTGTGGACCCGGTGATGCTGTCTCAGAGCAAGAGAATAAAGGCACATGTTCCTTTGTGTCTCCTTAAGTCGCAGGTTGAACCTTCCAGTTACTGGGAAGTTCTTAGCAGCACAAATCTTAAAAATATGGTCATCATCTTAAGATGAATATTTTTTGAAAAATGCAATGAAATATTTGTTTTGGCTTCTGTCTAAATAAATTGCAACAACAACAACAATAACAGAACCCATCTAGTCCCCAATCATTGGGGGTATGGGCGGGGATGATTGGAGACAGACCTAACCTTTGGCAATATGCACAAAGTGGCTGCTCTCAAAGTACCACTCAAACAGTGGCCCCCCTAAACCTCCAAGAACCGAGGAGCTACAGGGACGTTTTGCTATAGAACCATACCCTCAAATCAAAGCCGACAGGCATCAGGGAGGGCAGGCCTAGAGACCCAAATTAATTTCTGTGCTCATTACCATGCTTCCTTCATTCATGGTCCGGAGCATCTCACTAATAAATTGCAAATTTTCAATAAATCTTGTTTGTTGTTTCCATGGTGTGGTATGTTTTTTGCCTTCTTCTCTCTCATGTTGCTGGTAGGCTATCATGACTTTGTCCAACTTGTAATTTCTTCCCCCACCTGAATACCAATAAAATACCCCCACTTTCGTTGAGTTCAGATTCGTCGTTTAGCACTCCCTTCCGTAGGGTATAAATACTGATTTTTTTTTTTTTGTTAATCTTTGTGTTGAACAGAAAGCTGTGCTGGAACCAGCAATGCAGGGACGTGACATGGTAGGTCGCGCTAGGACAGGAACAGGGAAGACCCTTGCTTTTGGCATTCCCATCATGGATAAAATCATCCGGTACAATGAAAAGCATGGGTATGTTACATTCCATTGAACTCTTTTGATTGATTTTTGAAAATCTTGCGCACAGATTCATTTTATTTTCTTCCTGAATTGGTTGTATAATACTCCCTCCGTCCCAATTTGTTTGCTCACTACGAAACTACGTGCAATTTTCAAACTAAAAAATAATGTACTTGCAAAAATAATTTTCTGATCAATATGGATCTTGTTTGATAGATCTCATTCAAAACTTTAATACGGTGCAAAAAAAATTCAAAAATTATTTTGATAAATACATTAATTTTTAGTTTGAAAATTACACGTAGTTTCGTAGTGAGCAAACAAATTGGGACAGAGGGAGTATTTCTTTTTAGCTCTTCTTGTTTCCCCTAATTTGAGTTTGCGTATTTTCGTGACATCTGCTGCACTCTTCAAAAAATTCTATCCATATACTGTAGATGTGGAAGAAATCCTTTGGCGTTAATTTTGGCCCCAACTAGAGAGCTTGCTCGCCAAGTTGACAAGGAATTTTATGAGTCTGCTCCCAAGTTGGATTCGCTATGTGTTTATGGGGGTGTGCCCATCTCGCAGCAAATGAGTAAGCTTGACCATGGCGTTGATGTGGTTGTTGGCACCCCTGGACGGGTTATAGATCTGATCAAGAGAGGTGCTTTGAATTTATCGGAAATTCAGTTTCTTGTTCTTGATGAAGCTGATCAGATGCTTAATGTCGGCTTTGCGGACGATGTTGAGACTATTTTACAATATCTGCCAAAGAAACGTCACAGCATGATGTTCTCAGCAACGATGCCAAGTTGGATTAGGAAACTTACCCAAAAGTACTTAAAAGATCCATTAACAATTGATCTTGTAAGTGTGCGGGTTTACTTTATAGTTTGTTCAACTTTTCCTACTTGTATCAACCATTTCGTGTTGTTTTTATACTTTCTTCACTGAGATCATCTTCATAATCATCGCCGGGAAGATGTCTATTTTGCTATTAAAAGCTTTGTATTATCTTAGCTTATTATTCGCTTCACTTTCTCATCTTTTGCGAGTCTGACCAGATTCCAAAGCTAGACTGAAAAAGGGTTTTCAATTCTTCGTGAGGATTTGATGCTTATCTTGCCAACTTGAGGCCTAGATTTAAATAATATATGCAACTAGTATTGAATTGAGAGCAATGTAGATAAGATTATTATTTATTTACTCTTTTCTTGTGTAATTTGACATATGTACTGGTATGTTTTGCGCACTTAAGCCATGATAGTACTTATGCAAAGAGGAAAACATATCCACTACAATTTATTAACGCGGCTTGTGCTAAATGTGAACTGTAGGTTGGAGATTCTGATCAGAAGTTGCCAGACGGAATTTCTCTATATGCAATTGTGTCAGAGATGTTTGAGAAATCCTCAATAATTGGACCTCTGATAACTGTATGAATCCAATTTCTTTTATGTCCATTCCTGTTCCCGTGTTGAGATTGAATCTGTTTACTTTTCTTCTCTACAAAAACCTTTGACTGACTTCTATCTTTATCACCATCCTTCCCTTCCGATGCGTGCCTTAGGAACATGCAAGTGGGGGTAAATGCATTGTTTTCACACAGACAAAGCGTGATGCTGACAGATTGGCATATTCTATGCAAAGAAGTTTCAAATGTGAAGCGTTGCATGGGGATATTTCGCAAAATCAGAGGGAGAGAACTCTTTCAGGCTTCCGAGATGGCCGCTTCAATGTTTTAGTAGCCACTGATGTTGCTGCTCGTGGCCTTGATGTACCAAATGTCGATCTGGTGCGTTTATTTTTTGTTTCTTTTTATTCTGATCGGACTGCTGTAGCATGTAGTGTATAGGAATGCGATTGTACAAAAGGTTGAGAAGCTGATGTACTACTGGGGACTTAATATGTGTCTCCTCCTCAACCCTTGACCACCTTGTCAGTACCCCCTTCTCCTCCAGGAGAAAGTGAAACAAGAAAAGACATTTAAATTACACAATAGAGAAAATTGGAAAAATATCATCTTGATGTGCCAAAAATGTATGGTAGTCCGTGATGTGGGTGAAGCAATATGATGTGCCCTGTGAGCATATCATGATTTTGGTATTTTAGTATCTTGTCACAGTTTTTCTCTTTAGCCTTTTCTCACATATTTTGTAGTACGATTTTTAGTTTATCTATTAATTTACATTCGTGATGTGGCCTCCTTGGCCCCACCTTGCGGTTGGATTGGGGTTTTGGCACACTGGTAGTGAGGAATGAGAATTTGATTTCGCTTGCAACAATAGAGCAAGTTCTGATGAAATTTTGGTATGTCAAGATGGTGGATGTGGCCAGTGTTTTCAAGAATTTAATTTACACTAACCCTTCCTCTTATTGGTTGAAATGGTGTAGGTCCCACCCAAAATTAATGTCATCCTTACAAAAAATTGTATTGCAGGGGTAAGACCTACACCATTTCAACCAATAAGAGGGAGGGTAATGTTCACCATCTTTTGAGGGGGAGCAAAATGCACTCGTGTTTTCAAAGGTGAAGCAATGCAAGGCATTTTATCCCTCCTGCAGAGAGTTGTAAACTCCGAGGCATTGATATACTCCCTCCGTTCCTAAATAAGATCCCCACTTTCTCTCTCTTGCCTTTTTTCAAATAAAAAAATGAAGTACTTTCGTGTATCATTTTTCGAATTTTTTTGCACCGAATTAAAGTACTCGTCAAGTACTTTAATTTGGTGAGAAAAAATTCGAAAAATGATTTACGGAAGTAGTTCATTTTTTGATTTGAAAAATGGCACGACTTTTCATAGTGGAACATTAATTTGGAACGGAGGGAGTAGAATTTTAATTCTAAGTTTGAAAAGTATGTACGGTATTTGAAAATCATAAAAGAGAGATAGGATAATGACATACTAAATAAAATAATAAGAGCTCGTACAAACTTGGAAATATATGTTTATGAATGTAATTATAGCGGAATTACTCTAAGAAGCTAAATCTATGTTTATATGTCATTTCTTTCTAGTACACTGATTTTTATTAAAAAAGAACATGCCTTTTCTATACGTCAATGCTCTTCCTAGGAATAGCAGTTGCGTACATGACTTCAGTAGTTGCTCTCTCGTTTTCACTTGAGTAATTTATTTCCATAGGCTATCACATACGTCAATGCTCTTCCTAGGAATAGCAGTTGCGTACATGACTTCAGTAGTTGCTCTCTCGTTTTCACTTGAGTAATTTATTTCCATAGGCTATCACATACTCTCTCTCTCTCTCTCTCTCTCTCTCTCTCTCTCTCACACACACACACACACACACACACACACACACACACACACACACACACACACACACACACACACACACACACACACGCTTCGTGTAAAGATTGATAGTTTGAGATCGACAGACCATGTTTTCCATAAAAAGCATGTGCCTCGCAAGAAATGCTTAAAAATGCACAACAAACGCACCATGTGCAAATGCCCCAATGGCAAGGCATACATCTTTGGAGGGTAAAGCACAAATTTGAAATCGTGTAGGCATTTTCTGGACGCCTCGTCTTGATTTGGTGCCACGAGGCGAACCTCTACTCAGCCTGTAAAAAATTCAACTTGAGTTTAGGTTTTTGGTGCATAATTTTTCTGTAATTCGGATTGTGTTCAGATCTTTGGTCCAATATTTTGTTGCATACAATCTTTTATATTTAGCGGTTTTGCACTTCAATTTGTGTCATCGCCACTGTATTGTTCTGTATCTACTCTCCTGTGGTTATTTAAGATCCTTTCTTTTTGTTGCACAGATCATACATTATGAACTTCCAAGCACTTCAGAGATCTTTGTTCATCGATCCGGCAGAACAGGACGTGCTGGCAAGAAGGGAAATGCGATTCTCATATACTCGTCAAATCAAGTAAGGGATGTGAGGACAATTGAGCGGGACGTTGGATGTAAATTCATAGAGGTATGTTTCTATTTTATAATTGGAATCCTGCACTTGTATATGCTAAGTTATTCTTCCAACATGTGAACAAAATCTGTCCAACTGGAGGGTGGAGTTCTGGTTGGAAGCTAGAATATCACGAGACTGAAGTTTGGTGGTTGGACAATTCTAAGCTTCTTAATGCTGCGGGGGTGGTGGTCTTATGGCTCCTGAAGAAATAAGTGCGATGCGCGATGCATCTTTAGTATTCTTTGAAGTTTACAGCGAATCTGCTTTGAAGTAGTGACATTCGATTTTGTTTTGGATCACGACTTAAATATCAGTTGAAGCATTATGCTTTGCTGGTGTGGGTTGGATTGAACTGCATTTCTGTATGGTTTACTGATAATTGCTCTGAGTCTGTGTGTGAGTGGCTTAAATTCCAATGATATCTTCTAAAAGCTTATCTGACTAATTTTCTTTTTTGAGCAGCTTCCTAGGATTTCTGTTGAGGGTGGATCCAGCAACATGTTTGGTGACATGGGTTCGAGCCGTTTCGGCTCTTTTGGAGGTTCTGGCGGGAGTCGATTTGGTGATTCGGGTTTTGGGCGTTCTGGTGGTGGCAATGGCGGCCGCTCATCTGGTCGCTTTGGCAGTTTTGGTGAACCTGGCTCCAATCGTTCAGGTTATGGTGCATCTGGTTCAGGTCGATCGAGTGGTGGGTATGGTGGATTTGACTCAAGCCGCTCAAGCAACTCTGGTGGTTATGGGTCTGGCCGTTCTAGTAGATTTGGGGACCTTGGTGACTTTAACGATACTCGTTCTAGTCGTGGTGGTGGCTTTGGCGATGACAATACTGGGAGGAGAAGGTCGTTCTAGCTTTATGGCGAGGTAAGTTATGCTTCTCTTCCATTAGAGTTTATTGAGCATAAATTTGCTCCATGGTATTTTCATGCCATATATGGTGGTGGTATGAATTCTGATACGGATATTCCAGAGCGGTTATATATTCATCATTTAAGTGTACTAATAAAGAATTAGATGCAATCTTTGCGCTGTTAATTAGTGTCTTGAGACAGGTTTCCATCGTGGCACATATGCCCCAAAATGCGGGGTTGCATTTGGGAACTCTGATTTTGACCCATATTTACAATTCGTTACGTTAATACTTAAATTAAATATTAAATAGTAATGCATCTTGTGCAGAAGGCACTTAAAAGCTATGGTTCAGTATTTTTACGTCATGGGTTGTGAAAACAAGGCTATTATCTCGAGGTTGAACGAGTTGTCAGTTTACCTTGGTAAAAAGCACAAATGCTTAGATTTGTGAGAATCAGCTCCACCACAGGAAAGTCTGCCTATTTATTAAACCTATCCCAAACCTCCATGAGTGGGAGCCTTGTTCTTGGTGGTTTTTTTTTTTGAAAACCCCTAGCATACTCCATTCTTAAAACAATGTGATATACTTGTGCAGTCCTATATCCTTCTATTCTCCTCCCCAAATTGAATGCAAGGCTATCATTATTAAGTGTTGAAGACTACATTATGCTGGACTACTCAGAGTATATGTACACATGTTGGATGCATCACGCTTTGATGAAGTTGTGGGATATGTGTGTTAACACTAGCTGTATTATTGTACTTAAATGTTCAGTATCCGGATATGTTATATTATAATTGCTATAAAATGAATAAGGTACCTTCTTTTGATACTATTGGAGAAAGCTACATGTTATTCCACTAAATAGACAAAAGTATTGTAAATTGTCCTGGTTGACATTCCCTTTCATAACAAGTTTGATGTTTGCACACACACTTAACGGTTGTAACCAGCACTCGAGCACAAGTTCATGTCAGTTGAGAGAATAACCTAAGAAGCACGGATACGGACACAGGACACAACACGACTTGATACGGTCATGCGGACACGTCATTCCTTCATAAATTAGGACACATACACGTCGTGGACATGCCGAATAAGTATATTTTTGGCATTATAGAGGTATCTTATCAATTTACTAGTGAATGCCCGTGCTTGAAGACACATGTTTAAGCATGGATGAACCTAATATTGCCACAATTGACATCAATTGGCAAATCCTACCTCACAAATCCAATTTAACACCATCAAATTACCCTTTTAAGGGCATGGAAAAGTTGAACTAAATAAAAAGAGTCATATCCGTATGTTTTCGATCCCTTCGAATAGAGATTTGCCTTTATTTTTTCTTTACGTGTCGCTTATGTTCTAGTAAATTCGTCTATGCCTAAAAGGCAATTACCAAGTAGTCTAACTGCACAACCTAATCATACACATCACCCACGCCCGACCATACCAACCTGGCTCCTTCAAAGAGTATCATGTACAACTAACACATGCCCAAAACTAGAATTTGTGTAATTTGCCAGAGTAATTTCAATTTGAACTTATAATTGCGATTAAGATGAATCAAGATAGTGTGTGAATAGCCCAAAAACAATGAAAAAATACATGCAACACAGCGTCGACTGTGAAGTTACCAACTCTCCGAGAAGCTTAAGCTATTAGGAAATGGGCCCAACAATGTATATCAAGCTATCTAACACCTTCCCTCACGTTCAACCCCGTCATGCATTCAGAGATGCCAATTTTCATAGATATCGCGAAGCAGAATATGAAGGGGAGAAGCAGAATGAAAACAAGGGTCAAATGCAAACAGAGAGACTCGAACCCATGAGCTTTGATACCATGTTAAGTTACCAACTCTCCGAAAGCTTAAGTTGTTAGGACATGGGCCCAACAATGTATGTCAAGCTATCCATTAGAGGTGGCAAATAGGTGGGTTGGGTTTGGACGGGTTGATATGAGTTATGAGTTGAATATAGGCGGGTTGAACATGGGCTAATAGTACGTGGGTTGAATATGGGTTGGGTTGAAATGGGTCAAGTCAAACCCAACCTAACCCCTTTTTTTGTTTCCAACTGTTTATGAGGCACATTGGAACACCTAGAAATTGGGGAAAAGGTGGTTGGGCGGGCGTGAGGTGATGACTGCAACAAGGACAATCGCTCACTCCATCATACTTGTTTTCAAATCTCCAAAGATGGAGTAATTCAGAAATCAGATGTGTGATGTGTGTGTGTGCTTATTGTGTATGGAGTAATGTAAATGTCTTAATTTGTCTAGAGCGCAGCACCGAGAAAATTTACATACAAACTTATCGATCGAGTGCTTAAACATAAGCTTATGTTTAATCAAGGACATTGCTCTCTCTGATTATCTGATAATTAAGCTATAAGATTTAATTTTTTGTATATAATATATTAATAGCCAACAAGCTAAAATTGAAAAATATTAAAGTATATAAAATTTCAATTTTTTTTTATATCGAATTAAAGATCTCTAGTAGTGGCTTAACTTTGTGAAAAAAATAAAAAATTATGCGTGAAATTACTTTATTTTCTGAGAGTGGTTGAGCCTTCAAATATTTGGCTGGGCTTAATTATAGAGGGTAGCCATTTGGACCCCTCTTTTCCCTCATCCAAACGTACCCTTACTTCCCAGCCATTTCCAAACCTTGAAATTTGGATAAAAAAGCAAACTGGAGCATTTAAATGATTAACTTGCACGAATATCATAACTTACTCCCACATTTGTGCTTATTTTCACAATAGACTGGGGATGTGGTGGGACTCTGCGAGGATATAATTAGAGGTCTAGTAGGTTTGTTCTGCTTCAATGGAAACGGGGAGAGGAGAGAGGGGTGGGGGTGGGGGGCGAGACGTGTCTATTCTATTTTTGGGTTCAACTTCAACCCATTTTGAACCCATCTAAATATGGGTTAGTATGGGTTTACCCATTTACAACCCACATTATAATATGGGTGGGGTGGGTTGGGTTGGGTTTTAGTGGACGGGCTTGGGTTGGTTCAGGGGTTGGGTTGAAAATTGCCACCTCTACTATCCAACATCAACATCCATATTTCACGATAAATTAAAAAACTTGAATCTCTAGGTCAAAACAAAACTATACATAATGAGACTTTTTAGTATCATAATCTCAGCCGTATACTCGGAAAGTCATTTTAGTAGCATAATATCAGCCGTTAGATTCATGTGACAACTTGAATAAGTACCTCTATGAGGATCAATTACTCCTAAGTTGTAATCATAACTCTTCAAATGGGAAAAAAGAGAGGTAAAGAATGCAGTCATACCATCAATGTGGGTTTATTATACGTACCTTCATACAGTCGCCAAATCATGCCTGCAAATGGAAAAAGCACCAAAAGGATTTTTTTATCACGTAAATTTGCAGCCTTTCCAATTCCTATGGACATAACTAACTTCATTAGCTACATAACTAATGTAGGTTCAGAGACGTAAATCAGGCGAACATAGAGAAAATAACTAGGTTAAAAACCTACTCGTGTTGTGGCGCAATGAAGTTCGGTTGTTTGGATTTATTAAGTCATGACAGTTCGATATACAAACGGCAAACTCAACGTGTCAAAGTGGCCATTGCGGAGGGTGGAGAGAGGGATAAATCATGGGGGTATTCCGATTTTCGTTTGAGAAAAATGGGCAAAAGATTTCAAATTTTGAAAATGAAAATGTTTAAGCGTCCAAATCACATCTCAGTGCTTGATGGAGAGGAGTGGGGGATAGAAAATATGAATCTCAGCCATAGATTTTGTAAGATCATTTTAGTATCATATTCTCAGCCATAGGATTCATGTGACAACTTTAGACCGTTGGATTTATGTAGATAAGATTCAAAAACTGAGCTAAGTAATTACATAGATATAAAAGATAAGAACATCATTTCTCTCAAATGAAGATAAACCCCACAAAAGGTATTTACCATTATCAAGATACGAATCAACATCTACCGAGTAAGAATTCATGAACTAAATCAACTACTACAACGATAACAACAATAACAGAACCCATCTAGTCCCCGATCATTGGGGGTATAGGCGGGGGAAGATTGAGGACAGACCTAACCTTTGGTGGAATACCACTGAAACAGTGGCCCCCCTAAACCTCCGACAACCGAGGAGCTATAGGGACGTTTTGCTGCAAAACCATGCCCTCAAATCAAAGTAGAAAGGCATTAGGGAGGGCAGGCCTAAAGACCCACATCAATTTCTGTACTCATTACCATGCTTGCTTCATTCATGGTCCAGAGCATCTCACTTATGAGCACAGATGAACTAAATCAACTGAAATTTTGAAACCTAGTTTTAAACATTACATTTCAACTCTATATTGTGTCCTAAAGGTGTCGCAAGAGTGTCCACAATATGTCCTAGTAAAACAAATGTAAAAAAATAGGTAACACCTATTTAGGCGCGTTTGAAACGTGTCTGGAGAGTGTCATGTTGTGTCCATATCCGACATGAGTCAGACACAGATACGTTAGCCCGGTAGATGTGTCTATTGCTTCTTAGAGCATAACAAGAAGCTAAACCAGAAAGCCTATATTTTGGGCGTACTCTGGACCTTGCATAATCAAGTTTTGGTTTGATGTTAAGCCTTAAATTATGCATATTTGACTTTGGTAGGTTGTGGACATACCCCTTTTTTATACTCCCTCCGTCCCCAAATTTTGGTCCCTTTTGGGAGTTCGTGCCATTCTTCAATTGATTATATCACGTAATTTGCATTGTTTTATGTGATTTTGAAAACAAGATCCATATTGAATATAAAATTCATTACCAATTTAAAGTTATAAGTAGTTTTTTTCCCCCCTTAGAATAGAACTGGGACCAAAATTTGGGGACGGAGGGAGTATGTAATTACGCTTTATGAATAAGTAGTATATTTATGGCTAAAGACCAAGGGGTTGGCCTACTGCTTGAGGGTTCCCTTACTGGGTGCGAGGCCTGACTTCGAGCAGTACGTGCTGTTAACTGCATCTTTCCTTGCCTTACTACCATAAGAAATATAGTTTCTTTATGTCTACGACCCTATGTCGATTTGGTGGAACCTCTTGGGCAAACAGGAAGTTGACCTTTTCAAAAGTCACGCTTTCTACATTTTTTTACTTTTTTGTATGTGTGTGTATATGTATCCAACTCTTATATGCTATCACTTAGAAAAGACAAAATAGAGGATAGTAGATATTCTATTTCTCTTAGATTAGAAGCTGTGGCTGATGATAGAACTGCAGTAATTTTGTTGGTTCCTGGAATCGTACTTACAGTTACAACGGCTCATGTGGCTTTCTTATCTATCTTATGGGTAATTAACCAAAAAACTAGAGTACTGGGGAGGTAATTGACCAAAAACCTGGGGGTTGGGGGGGGGTTGTAATTAACCCAAAACTGAAGAAATATACTGGGGTTCAATACGCGCTCCCTAAGAGCAAACAAGAAAATAGCTAAGCAAGCAAGCCTAACCAAGACAAGAAACACCCAAGGATAAAAGAAACCTCTTATAGTCCGAGAGTCTAAGGTGACAAACATTTAACACAGATGTGGAAAGGAGAGAACAGAACCAAGAATCCATCACCTTGTATTTATTAGAAGCCAAGACAAGATTTCGCAGGCTTGACATAGGTTTTATTTAGTTGGCTTGATAGATTAATTGGCAATTGTCAACCCCAATCTGTCGATTCGACAAGGGGCCATCTGTTCTCTGTGTGTGTGTGTGGCCTTCCAGGTAGGCAGCTATCCCTGCAATGGCTTAGGGCAGCCGGAGGTGGAGGACAGATTTCCGTGGGAAAAGAATTTATTTTCTCTTCGGCAGTTCCATCCGTGTCATTTTTTGTTTTAGTGCTAACTTGCTTTTTTTCAGAGTGGGTTTTGTAGACTTTGCCTAAATTTCTTTCTTTTGAGATTGCTATCGAGCAATGGTGTCCTTAGTAATTTTTGTCATGTAGTGCATCGTTGTTTCCTCCCCTTCTGGAAGAATGGAACATCAAAGTTTAGGAGCTTTCGTTTATTACCCTGTAAGTAAAGAATGCTAATATCTAATTGCATATTTTACAATGGGCGAGGCAATAGGACAAGAACGATATTCGAGGCTGGCACTACCATTGGTGCAGGAACCTTTTAATATCCTACTTTTATCTGAATTGCGATTCGAATTTGGAAATTTTGTGAAGCCAATTCTAGTTTATTTTGAATGCAAGTTTTCTGGTAAGTGTGGTGAAAGGGCACAATAACTTTGTTGCTGCAGACTCGGATTTGACGTTTGTTTCATGATTTAGATTAAATAGCTGAATAAAATCGAGAAGATGCTCACTTGATATGGCATACTATTACTTTGACTGTTTTAAGTGTTTTGAGTTCTGAAATTGTTGTTTTAGTTTTAACATTCTACTATGTTGACGTTTCAGAAATGAGATCTACAGAGGTCTGCTTTGAGGATTGAAGCAGGCAAATTAGGAATCTGGTAGTTGGAGAAGGGGGTAGGGTTGAGTACTCTGCTCGAGACTCAGCTGCTCGTATTTTTTTTGTACTCGTCGTTATGAGAGCTTGTAGATAGACTGTCTCCTGCTTACTAGATACAATAAGAACGTCTCCCATATGTAATTGATGTTATATTAATGGAAAATAGATCGTGGTTTGCCTTCTGCTATATTCTCGGATTTTGATCATTTGTTTTAGGTTGATTGAAGATCATGACTCCTTGATATCAGACAGTCCGACGAGGCCTCACTATGCTTTATCTGGTTCACAACAAACACTTTGAGACTAGAAAAGGCAGGTTGTTCAGCATTTGAGTTTGATCCCCAAATTTGGCAGAGGGTATTAGATCCAATTTATTTGCGGCCCCGTGGGCAAACATGCCGGGCTTCGACTCAACTCTCCAGTATCACAATAACAAGATTTGGTTTGGCATAAGTTGTGCGCCATGAAATTTGAATACAACTTTTGCATTTCTATTGTTCAACGTTAACGGCAAATATTTTGTGCTTCAATGGAAAAATGAGTTAATTTTGCAGGAATATTTTTTCACTAGCAATATTTAAAATGTCTGAATTGGAATATTTGGATAACATTGAACTAGATTTTATTGAATTTAGCTTCTCTCCCTTTCGTTCTTTATTATTATTATTATTTTTTTTATAAAGATGATTATCCAAGTTTTATTCATTGTAGAAACAAATAAGGTCAATTCAAGCTGTCATCCTTGTAATTTTTTTTTTTTGGTACAACGGAAAAGAAAAGGAAACTAATGAAGGGAGAGCCACACCAGAGGTAGGCCCAAGTTCTAGTACCCGACCTCAGGGGTCCGGGCTCTTGTGTAATTTAATGGAGTATATTCTTGTTAATTGAAATAGTTTTTAATTAATTAATTAATTTTTTTTGTACTATTAGATTGGCCCTTGCAAGTTTCCAGAGTTGAAATGTTTTTCCCCTAAAAAATTATATATGTGGGAAAAACCTACTGAAATTTAAGTATCAACTATTTTTGGTGCACGTGTGAAATTAAATAGTAGATGCATATGTAGAATTTTGTCCCTTACTCGGACCCAACAAGTAGCAATATATACTGATAGACTAAATTTTTTTGTTACCAATGTAGAAATACATGTGGTTCGGGACCATGCTGAGCGCAAATTCTGCGTCCTCTACTACTAGTGGCCGACCGTCGCACTGCTCTCTTAGCAAAGGAATGAGCATCCCCGCTCCCTAATAACAGCATGAACCTGCAATTCCTGAACTGTTTCTGGCAGTTCTTTCAACTGATTCTGCAATCTCCAAATACAAGCCACAACATTCTAGTATTCTACATCAACTTTCATTTAACTTAGCAATCATCTTGATCAGCTTTTGTGGATTCTCTTTTCAGTTACAGACCATGCCCACGAAAGGGTGCGTACTATTCAATTCGATCCTTCAAATGATATAAACTCTCATGCACTTGTAAGCTTCTGAAATTTTCAGGATAGTGCACTGACATGCTTAAATGGTGCTTGTTATGAAATGTCGAAGAGATTAGAGAACCAGCACATCAAGAACTAAAGACAAGTCACCAAAATGGCGGCTCAGTTCATGCATAGAAAAGAAGGCAGTTTATTCTACTGGAAAATCAAATGAGCGCGGCAGTCTTAATTTATTTCTATTTACCACTGCCGGAAGTTACAAAGCTGTGGAGGACAAGCAATGCGTAATTATTCATGTACAAGTTCTAAAAAGCTATTTTTCCAGCATACCCAACTCCTTATCAAGCAAGGGAAAAAATGGATGTCATGTAGTGCGTAATTTCGACTTGCAAGATTAACCAAAAAGTTGATATGCCACACTAATTCACTAGCCGGGAAGCTCTAGAAGAGCCAATGTTTTTTCTTCGGTGCTCTAGTTGGAACTCCTGTAAAATGGAGGGAAAAATATATGTCAGCTAAACTGTAACTAAAAGTGTCATTGGAAATTTCAGAGCTAAAGAGAAATAAAACGTGTAGTTGCATTTATTACCTCCGACTTCATACAACGAATTGTAGTGTACTTCGCTCCAAAAGCTCAGCCATATCTCTAGAGAGACAAAAGAAGCATCACAAACAAGTAAGAAGACTAATGTATCCATATAAGACGGCTAACGAGTAGTACATATTGAAGGATTCAGTAGAGGATAATCTTTACGTAAGTAGGTTAAATATAAATGTTATGGTTAACTGGTAAATATTGTCGGTCCCAAAGCCATTTGAAAGTCCAAATTCCCAAACAACTTTACTCCGATACCTCCATCTTTTTAAACCCCGTTGTCGGGAATGGCTAATAATTTACGACAGACGACGCAGAATCTACGCGATATGTACAATTACTGGAGCAATCTAAAGAACTTCTCTACAACGGTTCTATATAAAGGAGCCTTGACTTCCATTAAATTAGGGTGCTTCACTAGGTGCACAAATGGATACTTTTCTGGGAGACATGAGGGAGCTCATGTAGTCCATCATCAATTCATAATCATATACTTATATTTGCTAGTAAATTGCCAAGGCCAATGTGATCTTTTTGAGGTACGGAGTCAGAAGGGTCTGTATGCCTTGATCTTGGATACTTGCACTTGATTTGCCAAGGTTTGAGGGATTTGTGGTTTTCTCCCTATAAATCTTCTTCTCTCTATGCATCTATTGTTGGTTGATTTATGTTTTCTGCATGTTTTATTTCTTGATAGCTTAAAATTAATCCAACTATGTTTCCGCAGATTAATTTTGATTAATCATTCTACCCAGGAACAGATGTTAATTGGCGTTATTCCAACTTATTCAAACCCAGATTTTCACACCACAAATGACAATAACAAAGCAACGCTGTTTGTTAAATCTATGCTTTGTTATCAAAATAATACACAAATTATTCAAATTGTTTGAAAACGAATTCACAGAACATGATATCATGTGGTACCTTTGGAAGGATTCTTGTCCTTGGGAAGGATCTCAATGTAGCAGGTGTCTCGAAAAGAGGTGACTAAACAAATTTTCACTCCGAACTGCAAAATATCTAAAAAAGAGTTACAGACCGCTACAGTAATAATCAGACATTATGAAAAAGTAAAATGCACTAATTAACAGTGAAGACAATAAATTGATGTAGTCCTTGTGGAAGTACAAGGCATGCTGCAAAGTTGTAGAGAGCATGTGAACAAGAAAAGAAATAACAAAATTAGAGGATTCATGTAGCTCTCACCTGATTAAGATATATGCTAAGCTCATTTGTTCTTTGTGGGTTAGTTCATGCTCGTAAAATGTAATTTAAGTTCGCTATCTGATATTTATTTTATAAGGGTATATTTGCTTGACGTGATCATATTAAGGGTCCATAGGTCCATAGCTTTGCAATTCTTATTTGGAGGCAGCCCTTGTAGTAGGAAAGTGAAACGTGGGAATAAAACAACGATCATTTCGACGAAGATGTGTAATATTTTTTGCTGGTGAACACCCAATTAAAAACCACGAAACGACATGTTCATCAACACACAATTTAAAACTACATTCCATAGCTTCGGAATTCCTAGTTCAAGCAAGTTCGAAGTACACACTTGTCAAGTTTCAAAAACAAGTAGAAACAGTATGTAAAAAGTGCCAACACAAAGTGTTACAAAACAACCAATGCTTAATCACGTCATCTACTCATCATTCGGTCATTTGTTCTCTCCAGGTAATCCATAACAACAAATTGTCCAAACAATGAAGAAAAAACTAAAATGGAAATGGTGGAGATAAGCAGAAACCATAAGTACGAATTGGCTCTTAAAACTAAACAATAATGTGTCGAAATTGTAAAATTGACTTACACGGTCTGCAGCTGCTTGCAGAGTAATATGATCCCCCCATTCTCTCAATCTAGAGTCAGAGAAGAATTTGAATAAGAAGTGGATAACAAACCGAACAATGATAAAGAGAACATGCTATAATTTCCCAGGGAAAAACAAAATTAGCATCACCCAGATGTCTGACTTTTTCATCTTCTTGAGGTAGCTTTTGTACTTCATCGGGACATAACCTTCATAAGATTTTCTGAAATGCTTTAGCTGGAAGAAAAGAGAAAAATTATGATAAGTATTAATCTCAAAACCAATGAACTTCCTACAATTGCACATTTGACTACAGGATTATAGATTGCTAAGCGTGGGTTTCTGAAATGCTATAGCTGAAAAAAAAGGTAAAAATTTATGATAAGTATTTATCTCAAAACCAATGAACTTCCTACCATTGCACATATGACTACAGGATTATGGATTGCTAAGCGTGGGTGTTTGTAACCTCAAATTTCTTAATACAAGTTAACCCGCATGTGTATCGTGTACAAATGCATAAATATATACCCATAACTATGCATACAAAATAGAATGCACCGGGACGGAGGAGTGATTTGATACATAGGGAAGGTGGTAAAGCGAGAGGAAGGTTAAGGAGGACATAAGCTGAGGCGACAAAACATGACATGGTTACTTAAAACTCAATAAAGAGGATGATTAGGGAAAAAGGATAGATCATCCAGCAATCCACATAGACAAGCCTAACTATTTGGGACAAATGGCTCATTGAGAATGACAAATCTGAATATATGTACGTGTATTTATGTCTACATGAATTCAAACCATGAAGTAATTAACGGGAAGATGTTGAGGAAAACTTTTGGAACATCACAAATACCAAATCCCAACCTTTTTAAACATAAGCCCAATACAAATAGGTCTACAGTCAATACAAAAAATCAACCCTCGCATGAAAGTCATTGACTAACTATTTCTCAAGAAAAATGATTATCCTTAATGAACGTTTGTAAATCATAAAAATTTAAACAAAAAGTTCAAGTCGAACTCAAAACTGGGATAGGCAGAGCAGTAAATCAACCTATCCACTAAATTAAACTCAGGTTGTCTAGGATATCCTATTTACTACACAAGTAACACAACACATATACGAGTATTTAGAGACACAAGTACATCAAAGAGTTTCCTGGAAACACCTGCTTGACAACCCCCTTCCGTACATGTTTGTGATAATCTTGATTGCGAAACAACTGATCTGCGAGGGCTCGAAACTGTTCAACAAATCAAACAGAAATTTACAAAGTAGATTGCGGTAAAACAAAGATGAAGTAAGCACAAATTGGTGGTAGAACATGAAGTTATTTATCCATGTAAAAATGATGGACATAGGCGAATCAATGCACAACTGATGAAGTTTACTTTCCATACTAATAAGATAATGTATGATGCCCAACCTGACAATTGCCATCTCCCTCCATTTGCAGTTCAGCTAAACCATACGTAGCCAATCTGAATGACAACGAAGATATTACTGTCAAATCAGCAGACATGCATAGCATATTAGCATGTGAAGCACAAATCCCAGAAACTGACTTCTACTCTGACGATTATGCCAGTTTGTACTCCCTCCGTTCCAATTTCTTTGTCCATTTATGAGGAATCAAACTTTCCAAGGGAAAACAATTACTGCACTTTACAAACTTTAACTTACTGAAAATGCCCTTTAGTTTTTTCAGTTACGTGCTAAATGTGTGGTGTACTTGAGCTAAATTTCTGGCACCAAATTGTTGCTCCTTACACCATAGTGGAATTCAATTTGAGATAAAGTCGTTCCAGAAACTTTGGCACCAATTTGAATTTTAGCTAATTACCTGCTTATGGACTTAAAAAATGGTGTGAAAAATATTTCAAAAAAATTTCGCGGCGATTGTTGCTGCCAATTTGGCCAAATCTAAACTGTGTAATAAATTCTTGCTCATGGATTTTACTGGTTAGACCTTCAATTCAAGAGCAACCGAAACGGGAATACCATTGAATTATGTTCTTCGACTTTCCGTACTGGACAAGCCGTATGGGACATCAAAATCTGATAAGGTAGACAAACAATGGGGCCGAGGGATAATGACCTTTGTTTTATAACCGAGATTCTTAATCATCAAGGAAACTCCAAACATAGATACAAATTTCTGCTTGACATGCAGAATTGGAGGCCAATGAAGAGACCGGCAGCATAAGTATGAGCAGTATGAGACTGTTAGCACAATTGGGCACTTGAACTATGCCAGAAAATGGTGGGGCAAGGGCCAATGGGTTCAGAAATCATAAGTTTTTCTTGAAGGCTTATTGGAGTGACATTTGAGGTGTTAAGAGGACTTTCGAAGTGATGCTAGAAACTTAAAAGAATTGAAGAAGCATGCTGATTATACAGACAATCAAGGACAAGCATAGGAGTGCAGAAGCATCGGCAACGTACCATACACCACTAATTATTAATCACCTTTAACAATGAAAAATAGAAACTTTCCAAACAATCGTAAATAAATGCATACAAGAAATAAGACATCCTAACCTTTCAGAAAGCGGCTCATGATCTAATGTTGCATCACTCACATCAGGTATTTCCCCATTAACGCGCGGAGTGAGCTGCCGAGGCAATGAACTGATCAGTACATGCATGACCAGATAGCCAATGCAATGTTTTAATATCCAAAAGACAAAAATGATAAAATAAGGATCATTTCTTCATAAATGCCACATACTCAATGCCACAACGGTAATTGGTGGTGAAAATAATTGTATGGCTAGCAGCCTAGCACGAAAGAATTTGACAGTCATATCAACCACTGAAGCACTGAAGAAAAATCTGGTTTGCAGTTTTCCTTTTACTGGTCAATGCACACCTAGGTAAATGCATATAATACATGGCCAATCTATATACAGATTACATATCACAATAGTGTCCCACAACAGGCATTTCTTTTGAATGGCAGGATTGAATCCATTTTTCTTTATCACTATCCCAGTTCTCTAGTGTTCTCACACTGAAACCACACTCCTCTCCTCTCTTCTCTTACAATGGCTGTGAAGGCCCCAAGCCATCCCCATTTTCTCCCATCACAACCACCTCCTTGCCCTGTTAAAGGGTCTTGGTCTTGGGTAGTACTCAACCCCAAACTAGCTATTGAAGTGCGGGTGCCCTTACGCGCAGCGTGCTCTCTCGGCAGCACCTTCCACGTGTAGGCTAGAGACACGCACCCTACCTATCTCTGGTACCTAGCTCTGATACCATGTTACAAGGTCTTGGTAGAACTCAACCCCAAAAGCTAACTAGGTGCCCCCACTTATATACTTCATATTACTTTGGTACCAAAGCGATGTGGGACTTTGCTTCATAGCCCCTACCACCCAATGGCCACCATTACCGACCATTATCTATGGCAGACTGACCAAACCCACTGTTCTTGAAGCAAAGATCAAGGAGTTGCAGTTCAAATTTGACTGTGCCCAAAGTTTGGGCTTTCCGTCTTTCCCAAGGAGAAGGGCCTTCCCCTCCTAAGCAGCTCATTGTTATGAACTTATGGGAGAGAATTATTAACATCAGCTATTTGAGAGGGTTGAAAGTTATTCTTCTACATGCACAGTCGAGGTTCTCCTAGGAGAGCATATTAAAGCACAAGACTCTGGATTAGCAGGTGATTTGCGGGTTTCCTATGAGATCTTTGAGGCTTTCGGGAACAATCCATGTTTTTTTTTAATAATGTCCATATTTGACAGATGTATCCTAGTTGGTGAGTTACCAGCGTTGTATTTGAATTCATTTGTCCATAGTTTTTTTTTTTCATTGTTGACTACGCAAGTCATCTAAGACTAAGAGTTTCCATTGATATAACATAGAAAGATTAAACACATGCATCAGTTCAGGAAAAAGAAAGGTGATATCCGCAATTGCTATATTATGTAGAAACACATGGTAAAGCATGATGTCGGGATTGGTGATCCAAAAAAAAAAAGAAAAAGTGTGATGTTGGGAAGTTTAGACTTATGTTCCTGAAATATATGGCTAAACTAGAAATGTCCAAACTCCAAAGTTCAGTTGAGTGATGCCTGGTTGGGACAATGTTCTTCAGTCTCAGAAGTGCATCAATAGAAAATAAAGGTAAAAGAGAGAGATTTCCAGAATCTCAGAACCACAGTCCAGCGGTGATACAAGGCTTGTTTAGATTGCCTAGGCATATGCTTCGTCAGTGTCGTGGATCAGCTGCGGCAACACATGGACAAGTAATTTCCCAAACCAATGACATGAAAATCATGATGAAGGTCTTACACTTATAATTTTAATGCCACAAATGTCATAAAAACTCAAACTGTGGAGAAAGAGATTACGAAGTAAGCGATATGAAAAAGAATCTTCCAATTGACTAACACTGGGAAAGTTTAATTATCAAAGCTAACTACTAAATTTTTAAGATACCGGGATTGAGTCCAAATGAGAGAGTCTTTTCCCAAGCCTGCCATCATTCCTCGTCCTCGAAGAACATTCTTCTTCTGCTAGTATTCTGGAAATTTCTTGGTCATCCTCAGTATCTTGAAAACTACTGTTTAAGCTTGAACTTGAGCTTGAGCTTGCACTCGCACTTGCACTCGCGTTGGCATAGTGTTCATTCATATCAAATCAATACTTAATTGCAGCAGATACCACCCTAAGATAAAAGATCAAGAACGAGGAACCAAATAAATCACTTCTTTCGATAACAAAGTGCAAATTTAATAGATCATATGAGAGAAAACATAATGCAACAGAAAAGTCAAACATCAAGAAAGAGTAAAGATTAGTTTCATAGCAAAACTTTTGGCAACAGTACTAACATATACCTATTAAAACTAAAATTGAGCTACAAGTAGCCTCAATCAGTGAATCATCTATGATCTAACGCCCACATAAATTTTCCTCCAATAGCATCACAAATTCAAAGCTATGGTACAGAAAAAAAGAATTCAAAACCCAACCACAAACTTATTTGATCTGATAAGCAATACCCATCATTCAACACCCGCTCAATTCAGATAGAACCCATAGCTTGTGATCTAAATTTCACAGAAAATGCAAAATAGAGCAGCTGTTTCCAAAAGAAGTCATCAATAATAGACGCTACTAATGATTGACAGAAGTAAAAGATTACCTAGAGGTGAAGGAGAGAGAATCCTGAAGAGGAAGTCAGCGATTGAAAAGATTTGGAGTAGAAGCTATTCTCTTTTTCCGACAAGAAACGAACGCTTCGGAGAACAGATTTCACGAGCCGTGTTGCCTTCGTCCATTTTGGTGTCTCTGGAATTGGAAAAAAATAGAGAAAGAAAATTAAAAAAAAACCAATGGGTATATAATTTCACTTTTACCCCTGTGATTTGGGCTATCTGCAGATTAGCTCTCATTTTCATTTCTCTCCACAAAATTCCCTTATAAATTGTACTATAGAATAAAGTGCGCACCGTACACTAACAGTTTTTAATCCGTTCGAGTAAAATGCATCTGATCTGTGTATCAGTACTTATGAGTAGATGAATAGATCCAATCTTTGATATGAATCTGACCAGGCCCAAAATGGTCGTGCTGTCTCCCTGGGTGCTCAGAGCTAAAAAACGACGTGCTTTAGAAGAATCTCGCATGTGAAACATGAGCTTGCATGTATAATGCAAAGTGAAATTTGAGCATTCTTCAATCATTGATCGAAATAATGGGTGCAATTGTAATCGTTCTATATAATGCATCTCAATCGTGCTTTCTTGGTTGCTTGATCTTAAGGTCCAAAATTGCTTTAATTATTTTAATTAATGATATTATAATTAACCACACGTTACAACATCGATAATGCTAGAACCACAAACACATGCATACACAAGATACTCACAAGGTGTGTGGAGCCCACATAATGTGCAAGTGTTTGTAATTCTAGCATTTTTGTTACAACATAGATCACGCATAGTTTTATGTATACAAGCACTAAAACAATGGATAAAGTGGCTGAAAGCTTGGTTATGAGAGTTCCATTTCTCCTTCTACAATTGGACTTGTACTTAGTCGTCTAGATGGACAACATATTCAAGCAATTTGCAAAAGCATTTTGGGAGATGTGGATGGGTCGGGTCACTAAAATTGAATCGAAACAAAGCGAGAAGGAAGTGAATGGAGTAGGTGGGGTGATTGGAGAGGAAAAATTAATAGAGGTGGCATAGAGGAAGAACGGACATGCAAAGATTGGGGGTGACACAATGATGAATTATACTAAGGACCCCATACCACCAAGGTGGTAGCGGGATGGCCAGATGATCATTGGTGAAAGTTCCTCCCTCCCACACGGTCTTGGTTGCCGGTAGTAGGACCCTTGAACCAGATGCTATATTAGAGGGCCCGTTGGTCTAACTCGCACTTTAGTGTAGTTATGGTGACAGACTGTCCTCCTTCGGACAATGGTTGAATAGTAAGAAGGCCCTATTGCGATGCCCTCGTCGAGACAGCCAAAATTGAACATTCCATGATGGGTGAGAACCAAGAACGGAGCTAGGATTTTATTTTTGTGGTAGCGGAAACATGTACTTAAAAAATAAAATGACAAATTGCTCATCCACTCCACAAAAAATTATAATAACATAAGAACCTTGTGGTGGTGAGTCTATATAATTCGGGGATAAAGAAAAGCGTGAAGGCCCATGCACAAAGCACTCCGCCCACATGCTCCAAATCTCGAGGGGGTGAAAGTGAGATTTAAAGTTAGATTTGTTTGACTGTTATACCTACGTAAGTTGGTAGAAAATTAATGATAGTAAACAAAAACAAATGATATCGTAAGTCGATTCAAGCATATGCAGATCTTCTAGATAATTATGTATGTCAGCTCCTTAGTTTTTCTCTCGAAGAGGTTACGTACGTAACTTTGAACAAGCCAAAGCACACATCCATCACACGGTATACCTAAGAGACACACTTTCAGAGGCCTACCAACAAAGAGTCAAAGAGTGAATAGTCCGTAGAAGTAATCAACGTGCCAACGCTAAGCAATCACATATTTCAACGAGCACAAACGGAGCCAGGATTTTAACTCGAGGGGCGGCCGAATTGACAAATTTTCACTCGAAAATATTCTATTTGTAGTAATATATCTTTTGTGTATTCTCGTATCCTGTATTATACAAGTCAAAATTTTGAGTCCAATACAACAATAATATGCTAATTTATTTTGTTTGTTCATTGAATAACTAACGCACGTGTGTGTACTTATTACAAGTTTGTGAGAGTACTTCAAAAAAATTCATAGGGTAATGTCAATCATTTTTTGAAATTAACCATACTAAATCATAATACTATATTATCCTAGTTATAATCAAAATAATATTGAATAGTTGTTTGGGGGACTCCAGTCCCATAATAGCTCCGCCCCTGCACAATTTTATATATTTTTGTAATAATTTTGTAAGAAAATAGTTATAGTTACTAGCTTACTCTTAATATATGATATGTATCATGATAGGAAATAGAAAATTGCAATAGAAGTAACCAACATGCCAAAGTTAACCAAGTGCATATGTCAACGAGCACAAATTTACGGTCCCCATATCTTTCTAAGTACATCATATGAAGAGACGTGCAATTTTTGAATAAAAAATAAAGTAGTTAGATCTTGAATTTGGTGTAAAGAAATTGAAAAAATTATGCACCAAAGTTCGTTTTTTTTATCTAGAAATTACAATGATGTGACCCGACTAGCCATGAAGATTCTTTGGCCTGAATCACGGGCCCTCAAAAGATATATCTCAAATGTACCATGTAGCTATAGGTCTTTACCTATATACCTAATACCTCAATTCTAAGCCACCGATATTGTGGAACTTCGCAAATATTGCAAGTCTTTCGCAATAATTTTACAAAAAAAAAAAAATATTTGTAATTACTACCATGCTCTTAATATACGATATGGATCATGATTTGAAATAGAAAATTACAGGCATAGTGGTAAGTGTTTTAAGAGGTAGGCATCTTTAAGAAGGAAAAGGAAATAATTTTTCCTTACGTTTTTAGCGAAAGTGAAAACTATATTTAAATGACTTTTGCCAAAAAAAAAAAAACTTTTTAGCACTCCCTACTATTTTTATGCTTGTCAAACACTAGAAAAATGTCATTTGTTTTCTTTGTTCCATTTTTTTGCCATGTTTAATTTACTCTAATCAAACGGGTTTATTATCTTACGAATAAAAGTTTGATATTGAATCTTGCACCTCCTGCTGCTGGGTATAAAAATTAAAAATATCAACCCATACCCATTCAATTTTAATTGATTGACCTAGTCAAACGCAAACCCAAACCCTTGTCCATCTCAGCTGGCAAGTTCTCACATAAGAAGTGAGGGTGCATTATAGGAGTGTAGCGCACATCCTAGTTCTTTTTTTTTTTTTTGGATAATTGAAGATTTTATTAGAAAAACCATATTACATAGCTAAGGGCATACCCCAGACAACCAAAGAACTAACAGAAATCACAGAAAATGAAGCTCGAGTCTAACACATCAAGCAACAAAACACCACACCAATCCTAACCACCTACTTTTACATCCAAAGACCCTAATAACTGGGATATTCCACAAGGAGCATAAGGTTACATTAACAATCGACTCCTTAACTCTCCTCAAGGAGCTCACCCAAGCTCTGATATCAGTCTTCATCTTGGTTACCAACTGTTGCATAGCACACCCATGGCCCCTAAAAATCTTGCAATTCCTTTTCCCCAAACATGGTAAAGGATAGCAGCAAAAGCAACCTTTGATATCAAGCAGGAAACTGAGAGCCCTTGTTAACCTGAACCATCCAATCCATTATTTGGGGCAGCCTATTGAAGGGGTGGGTGTCTTTATTTCTTCTCCTACACTTTTTATTGGGATAATAAGAGCTCAATTCAAAAAGCCCACACCTCGGTCTTTCATAAACGCACGAAGCACATCGAAATCGATTGCCATTTTGTTAGTCAGCATCTTTAGTCAGGCACTGTTACCAGGATTTTGAGTGCCCTAGGCCTAATCTAAAAATTGTGCCCTAAATTTTTTTCCAGCAACAATCACAATACGAGAAAGTCAAAACAATATAAGGGGGTGTGCCACTAACTTGGTTTTTTTGGCTTTTGGGTTTTTTTATGTGAGAGCTCGTAATACGCGTTGGCTATTTGTGATTTTTTATTTGATGTATTGTGAAGGGATGACCTGTCTCGAAAAGCGCAATAAGCTGGCTTTTGGCTTTTTGAGTTAGTGGAACGGGACCTAAAGTTGTACCAAAAAAACTACTAAAAAGTGTCGATTATCAAAAACTATTGTCGAACATGATACACTGATACACACACAACAGCTCTTCAAAAAAAAAAACCAAACATAAGGAGCAGGTTTGCTACCAACGGTGTGTACCAGGTCTGCTACCAACGATGTGTACCGATAGGCAAGGGTTGAATCCCGGGAAGACCACCCAACGAGGAACTGAACAAACTTCTTCTCCAACATGTGGTGCTCCCTCAAGTACATGACTCTCGAACACTAAAAAATAAGAAATAAGAGTTATCACGATCAAAGGCAACATACGGAGTCATGATGTTCTCTCCCATTTATATTGTAATTGAATAATATTTGGAAACTTTTACTTCTATTCATGACTTCACAACACTTCCGTAAAATACACAAAAAAAAGTAACAGTCCATGGGGTCTTTGTCGAAACTTTATAATTGATAAAAGCAATTGAAGAGAAGGAGGAGATTTGGGTTGATCTTTTATTCCAAACAATAACGCACAACGATGAATACAAGTGTTGCATATAAAAAGATTGGAGAACAGCATACAAAGTAAGTCTTTAATCCTCACCCACATAGGAATAATATCTCAATAGATTTCGAATGAATTTTCTAATAAGAATTTGTCAAATCTTCTCTAGACAAATCTTCCCATATTAGGCCCAAATCTCCACCTCTCTTCAACAAAAGCAATTTGGAAAATCAGGATCCAAAATATTAAAATCCTCAAAATCAGTTTTTAAGCGGCTTTAGAAGTTATTTTTGTGACTTTTACAAAAGAAGAAGAAGGATAGATTGTTATTGCTGACTAAATTGAATTACAGTGTACAACTCAAAGCCACGTATAAATAGCCCTAGAGAAAACATACAGAAAAGATACGCCTAATCTATGCCTAAAATAGAAAGATATGATTATGATATAATACACAAAGATATATTCCTTTCACACACACCCTCAAACTCAGAATGTAAAGGCAGAGAGCATCCAAAGTTTGCCAAAGAGAAAGCGAAATCGGGCTACAGTGTGTGTCTTCATGAAAAAGTCAGCCAATTAAAGTGTGGACGAAACAAATGGTAGGTAACGGTGGCTGACTGAAGATGCTGACGAACAAAATGGCAATCGATTTTGATGTGCATCGTGAAAAAGTAATTCAATGTGAAAAATGGGTACACAAGTTTAATTTTTCGATTGGCAGTTTATGTCTATTTTTAATAATCTTTGTTTAAGCACATGTACAGAGCCGACCATGAATTTTTGGAGGCTTAAAGCAAAAATCAGAAGGAGACTTTTTAAAATCTTCATGAGCAAAATGTAAATAGGTAAATTACACATCCAAAAATAAATACTTGTATTCATCAATGAAAAAGAGACTTAGAGAGAGAAAGAGCTTTTGATCTTGAGAGTCTTTCAAGTTGGTTTTGACAAATGAGGCCCTCACATATTTATACACACCAAGGGAGAAGTCTAGAACATTCTGTAGAAGCTGCTCAACTAATCTTCTCTAGAATTCTCTACCATCATCTATACAAGTTTATAATTATGTACAATATTCTAGATAATCCGATACAAGTTTTCATACTTCCGTATGGTTCTAGGGAACTTAAACCCCAAAACAGTAACCAAACATTCCAAGATTTCAAACTCGTCACTTAAATATGCTTCATGTTGCTCTTGGTCACTCTCGTGTTCTTCATTATCCAAAATGTTTCTTCTCTATTCCCCAAAGAGAACAAAAATGTTTCTTCTCTGTTCCCCAAATTCTCTTGTTATTCATTTTCCGAATCTTCATGTTCCTCTTCCACTAAGTCTTCAACCAAACTTTTTTTTTTTGAACTACTGAAACTTCAGTCTTCAACCAAACTTTTTTTTGAAGGGCGAATTTTTTTATTAATCTTTGAACGAGAACAAAGATTAAAAGGGAAGAAGGGTAAAGATCCGATCAAACGGAAGAAGTCGGAACAAACCACAACAGACCCAAACGATTGGCAATGAGCCAATAAAAAACAACCATCGGGAGAAAGCCCACCTAAAAGGCCAAAGCCTAACACCCAAAGGGACTAAAACCCCCCAAAAACCAAAACAAACAGACGACCCATTATGCAAACCACACCCAGGAAAGCACACCATAAAAAAACTAAAGGAGCACCCAAGCTAAAACCCCAAAAGCATATCCCCATACTGCTCCACAAACCCGAGAGCACTGCCCAAGAACCTCCTAGATGCCGGGAAAACCCCACGCCAGCAGATCACCACCCGCAGTCCACCGCGCCAACCATGAATTTGCTCATCCCCTCCTCATCATTGCCCATGAAGTCTTCACCTATGATATTTGAGACTGTCCTTGCGGCTTCTTCTTCATGAGAATGATCCTATTTTTGTTTTTAACTCTCTTTTTGTGATTTACTCAAAAACTTATCAAGAGCTCCCACTTGAGATTGAATTAGTTTGAGCTTATTTTTTCTTTTTTCATGTCCAGACAAATTCTTTCTAGTTATTGTGAATATGAAAATGGGCCTAATATGACAAAGGATTTATTTACTACAAATCCTTTCTAGTTATTGAGTTTGAAATTGTGCCTTACATACAATGTACTCTTTTTTTTTGTACTACAAAAAATACCTTGAGTACAAAGGGATACTAATATATGGAGGCTCTTAAAATTCGTATTTTTTGGGGGGCTTAAATGGGCCGCAACATTGCTTTAGCTCATGGCCTACTCTGCCCTTGTACAAGATACAATATCTTCTTCTTATTACTACTATTTTGAAATAAAATCCACTTCTGCTACTAATGTTCTTGGTTTTTTCACTTAACAAGTAAAAAAAAAAAAATCAATTTCCTTACATTCAATTTTTTTTTGTTTAATATACCACATTTATTGCTAAATCTTGTAACGATGTCATTAGACACAACAAATTTTTTTCATGTATAGAGTAAACGAACTGCGTCTTGAGGCCTGAGGTAGTTTTGCAAATACTTCCAAAGTTGAGAAGAGAAGGAGCACTGAAGGAAGAGATGCTCATGAGTTTCTACTGCAGCAGTACACAAAACACATTGAGCTTATATTCGTTGCCATACCCCACTTAAGGAGCCTATCCTTTGTAGCAAGCCTCCCTCGATTTGCCAGCCATTGAATGATGGACCAACGAGGGACAGACTGCTTAAACCAAATAATTCGGAACCATGTAACCTGGAGTCGATGTCATCTAATGGCACTCTAGATAGATTTAATAGAGAACTTGTGATCCGGGTTAAGTTCCAGATGATCGAGTCCTCTTGAAGTGGATGAGGGACCAAATTGGCAAGGGTGGCCCTCAATATTTCCTTTGTCACGGCATTCCTACCTTTTGGCCATTGCCAAGAGTGATCAACAATTATAGTATCAACTTTAGCATTAAGATTCCTTCCTAGATTATAGACTACTCTGGACCCAAACTTAGCAAATAGTAGACCAAGTGGGTGCTAGTTATCCAACCATAGAAATGTACTTTTACCATTTCCCCACATTAGTTATCCAAGGGTGAACAAGAGATTGCATCTTCAACAACTTTCGGACTATCCAAGAGGCAAAAGCAGGAATAGGTATGTTCCAAAGACAATGGTTCCAGATTATGTAGGTGTGAATCCACTTTATCCTCATAGTATCAGCTTTCAAGGCAATAGCCCATAAGTGTTTTGCCCTAGCAGCCTTGTTCCAGTCTTTAAGGACTCTAAAACCTAGTCCTTCTTCATCTTTGAGGGAGCAAACATCATCCCAAGCCACTTTTGCCACTAGACTTCATCTGAATTCCAGTCCAGAAAAAAGATCTTAACAAGGCTTCAATTTGATTGGGAATCTTTTGAGGAAGCATAAAAATGGTGCTCTAATAAATTTGGATGCAAAAGAGGACAGATTGAATTAGCTGAGCATGACCTTCATAAATAAAAGCACTTTTGAATGATTTCTGCACCCCACATTACAGGATCCAATTTGAGGAGGTTATTTCCCTTGCTTCGATCTTGTATTTGATTTCTGCACCTCCTCGTTCTCCTCCTTGGATGAATTGGATGGTTCAAATTGAATTTCATGTGCACCATTTGTAAGACGTGAAAAACCTAAGGTTCGTTAATCGAGTGTTAATCGGAAAGGGATTAGAATGAACAGTTAAGTGAAGGGATTAGTTGGAAATCTAGGAATTGGTGAAGAACAAGGTAAAACAGTAAGAAATATCTTTGGCAGGAATTTGTCACCCCAATTAGAGCAAGAATCAAGTGCGATTTCTCTCCAGAAAGAATGTTTCTCTCTCTAGAATCGTCCTCCCCAAAATGTGGGGAGACTGCCCTATTTACAGGCCAGTACTCGACCTCTTGACACGTGTCACACAAATCTTGCGCGAATATTCCTTCCGTACTATCAGTGTCAGGCCGTAGCTCTCACGACACCCATGGTTGTCCCGCAGGTGCTACTTCGCGAGTGCCTCTCTGCGACGAACCCTTGTTTCTAGCCACCAGGTAAGGGTCATCATCGGGCCAAGCCGGGACGGCCCAGCCAGCGAAGTTGCAGCCCAAGCCCGACCACGGGCCGGGTTTAGCGGGCTTTTCTTTTTTGGCCGGCCAAGCTATATCAAAAAGATTAAGCCCACGGCTTAGCTCGGCCATGGCTTTTCTTTTTTGGCGGGCGGGCTTACGGGCTGGGCTGATTTTATACCTTTTTGACCATTTTGTGTGGGCCAAAATTCGGGCGGGCTAGGCCAAACTTAGTTTTATTCACGTTTTATTCTAACAAGTTCTAAAAAGTTTTAACAAAGTTTTATTCACGTTAGTTCTAGCAAGGCATCAACTTACTTTTTAATTTTATACTTTTTTCATCTCTTGTTTTTCATTTTAAAGTAGAGTAGAGACAATCTTTTTTTTTTTTTCTAGAATACTTTACTAATTGAAATATGAAGAGAAATAATATTTTAACCATTCAAATTAGATATGCATATATTGTGCACTTACAACACTTTTGTCCAAACCAAGGAATGTAATCAAGTGTATACATACATGGGTGTATCAGTGTACCGGGCTACCAAGCAGGCTGGTATCCTAGATGGGCGGGCTAGGCGGGTGGGCGGGTTGGAGCTTAAATTCTTAGGCCCAAGCACGGCCCATGGAAAGGTTGGGCTGGGCTAGCACGCCCACTTGGCGAGCTCGAGCCAGACAAAAGCACAGTGGGCCTAGCAGGCTTCTGCGGGCCGCGGGCCAAGGGGCCAAATGATGAGGCTAACCACCAAACCATAAAATTTCCAGTAATCCCGAAAGAATGGCATGGTTAAGGTACGTCTCGATATTGCCGTTGCAGTTGTCGGGCTTGGTCAAGACTTGGCTCTACCTGCCATCATCACCGCTTGAGCGACATGGTCATGACCTCCTTGGTTGTGCCAATTTCGCGACCAAGCCTCTAAATGGCTTCCCCTCGGGTCCTGCCAAGTTGGCCAGGGCAGAACACATCGTGCAGGTCAATCTTTACGGAATTGACATCTTTCTTCGCAGTGTTCCTGTTTTTCGGGGAACCTCAATCAATCCCCCCATCATCATCTCATGTCCGAGACTCGGTTGGCATAGGTCGCGGCACCATCAGATCACCTCTTGATTGATGTGCCCTGTCTGTGGCTCAAAAATCTGGCTAAGTATGGAAAAATCACTTTTCTAAAAAGTATCGATTTGCACAATGAAAAATCTCGATAATTGTTCATTGGATTTTTCTAAGCCCAACGGTATAATCAAATGATCTTTTAAATAAGGGGAGGGTTGTGTCTTGGTCATTTTCTCCGAAGAAGAACGTGTTGTTTTTCGCATTTGTACTAAATGTGGGGGACAAGATTTTGATATGATTAGAATTTTAATTTTCTGGCAATGCCATTGTTTTCGAAAGGAGAATACTTTTCTTATTTTTATTAAATAAATTAAAGTAAAGAAACTAAAATAATTTCACAGCTCTAGCAGGTCCAAGAGGCCACTGGTTGAGATCACGCGGCAAGGAGGTCTAGTGGATCCAAGGTTCCACCGATGATGATTTGCCGGCCCATGGGTCTAGCGGTTGCAAGGCTCCAGCGGTGATGGGTCTGCCGGCCCATGGGTCCAGCAGTTGGATGTCACGCAAGTATGGGCCTCGCGGTTCAAGGATTTTTCGTGGTCAGCATTTTCATAGTCAAAGGTCTCGCAATTTGGAGGTTCGCCGGTCATCGCCCAACCGGCCTTTGCTCTTCCGGTCGTGGCCCAACCAGCCAGCGATTCTACGGGTCATGGTCCAGCCGGCCATGGTTCTCCCGGTTCAAAACGCCTTCGCGGTTCAAGGGTTTTTTTTTGGTGCCAATGTTTTCATGGTCAACGGCCTCGAGGTCAAAGGGTCAACATTTTTTAGATCAAATATCTTTTGTCATCGTCACATCTTTTTTCGTTCCATGTGTCACTTTGAAAATCGTGCCGCGTGTATGATATTTCTACCCTTCTACAAGTATTAGTTTACTCGCCATGATTTCCACGAGTCCACCCCATCCACGCCTAACTTAATGAATGAGAGACAGAGAGGGAGAGGGAGAGGGAGAGGGAGAGAGAGAGAGAGAGAGTACTGTTTCTGCATATATATTCAGGCAAGAGAGGAGGATGGAGGAGTGAGAAATAGAGGAAGTTTCGAGTTGCACGCGGTACAGATCGAAGGTAGTCTTTGCTCTCTCTCTCTCTCTCCCCTTCACTTTTTTACTACTCTCTGAAATCCCTGAGTCTGTAATCAACTAATTTGTATGTATATATGAGGGGATAATAAACAAAAATAAAAACATTAGAACACAAGATAATACAATATGAGCTTTCTTGTAGTGTTATAAAATTTTAATTTATCCCACAAAAAGAGAAAAGAATATCTGATATACGTGCCTACGTGGTTATGGACAAAGAAAAGAGTAACGATAGATTAAGTCCAGAGAGGGACGCAAGATTCGAGTATGGGTTGGACGAACACTACACCAAAAATTTATTGAATGGGCGAACCCATATAGTTGTAAATTTTTTAAGAAATTACTACTATATTTCTAAGAAAAATTTCAAACTTGGGTAGAACGGTCGTTTGGACTGACTCGCCTTTGTGTCCATCTTTGAGATTAACCATGGTAAGCAATAAGAATTACAGCGCTCAACTCTCACAGTCTTAATTCACAAATTGTTCACAGGGTTTTTTTTTTTTCTTCTGTCTTGAATTTATAACATCTGTATGGCAATTCAGAGCACCTGAACATAATTTCATGATAACATTTATCTTTGATATTCATTCCATTTGTATGAAATTTTATCTCGATATTAAAAGTTTTCAAACAAATGTTATGAACATTTATCCATTTGTTATGGATTACGTATATACAACACGTTATGAATTTCTATATATATCGATCAGTGTCATAAATTCGAAGCGATCTAAGGGGATTCTCACCGTACACATCAAAATAGGAACGTTATTGAAATTTTTTCTTGATATATTAAGACAATTCAAGGATGTACAAACCGTAGCGATTGTAATGTTGTAGCAATTTAAGACGATTCAAATAGTACGATGTAGCATTGTTATTTGTCTTTAGATGTTATCTGATTTTGAAAATTAAGGATACTGTTTATTGACAGAAAAATGAAGTCTATTCATGAATTTGATGAATATGTTGGTGAGTCCACCGGCATTAATCCACAAAATAATGAAGCTATTACACCTACATCAGATGATCCTGATCTGTATTACTCTTCCTCTTCTGAGAGCAGTAGTACTTCAGCAACCATAACCAAAAACCGTTCGCGAAAGAGGAGATCAAAAAAGCTTATTCGACAGTTCAGAGAACTTTCCTCCATTGTTCCTGCTTCCTCAAACAAGGTAACGGCCGGGTATACCCTTATACCTTCTTCATGCTTCGATCTGTTTGTTTCGAGGAAGGATTTTTTTTCCCCCTATATAATTAATGTTCATGAGAATTATTCTTCTGCTGAAACGAGTTCGTGTATTTACCCGGGATTATGAAAATGATGTGCTAGCTAGTGGCTATATGGTGGGAGGCAACCAGTGACAGAACTAGGATTTGAACTCGAGGGCCAAACTGAGAGATAATTTTTCAATAATTGAACTAGTTTAAATTCTTTTAGTTTGCACAAAACGTTTTTAAAATTAAAAATATAGAGAATAATCCTTTTTATGAGGTATCACTGTTACAATGAATGTTTATTTCACGGAAATAGATCAGCTCCGGTCCTTAATTTGGATTGGACGGAACATTTCAAATCTAGATCGTTCATTTATTGCAATTAATGATTTGTTTTTGTTTAAAAACTCAGTTAACGGTAAGAGTTTCTCAGCAAATCCGAACCATTGGCTATGGAAAACATTTTACGTTGATTTTTGATAATCGTCACTGAAAATACAGATCGAGACTATTTTTTTTTTCTTTCCGAAATTTATTTAATGAATTTGCTCTAAAATTTTACTGTAGGAGGTTTCAAGGGACAAGGACCCTAGTTCTATACTTGAAGACACTATCAAGTACATGAAAGAACTTGGAGAAAGAGTGAATAAGCTCGAGGAGGATTTAACAAGACCTAAACATTGTGGTTTTGATCATAACCAAGAGCTCCTTGAAATTGAAGTGAAAACCGATGATCAAGAACAACAGAATGTGCTCATCAGAATCATCTGTGGCAAACAAAAAGGCCATATTGCTCGAATAATAATCGAAATAGAGAAGCTTCATCTAAGTGTTTCCAATATCAGTGCCTTGCCCTTTGGAGATCATTTTTTGGTCATCACGGTTTCTGCTCAGGTGAATTTTGGTATTTTCATTTTCACTAATCGATACTATGGCCTATTTTGGCCTAAGTAGTAAAACAAGATTTTTACTTTTTGCTTTTTCCATGTAAAAAGCCAAAAGCAAAAAGTGTAATGGTTTGGTTACTTTTGACTTATTGTAAAATTTTAAGCATAGAAAGGCTAAGTACCTAGAAAGAGTACCCAAAATTTACCCAGAATGTATAAATCAATGGCACCGATTTACTCCAAGTGAATCTGGGCCATTGATTTTCAGATCTGTTTAAATTCTGAGTATATTTTCTATGTATGTAGCAGTGCTGGTTGGGCTGGAAAAGTAGACCTAAAATCAAATAAATAAGTTGCTTTCGAAGCCAAAACACATGACTTTTTGAAGTCAAAAAAAGCAAAAATCTTGCTTTACTACTTAGGCCAAAATAGGCCTATATATTAAGTCAAATGGTCTATTGACCGGTGAGGAGAGACCTAAGAGCTTCGCGTGTCTCACAATTATTGGTTATTCAATTATATTTTTGCAAATATGATACATACACACCCCACATACACACCCTCTCTCACATGGGGTGTGGTCCCCACATATGGGCCCCATATGGGGACTAGGGTTGGCAATGGGGACGGATCGTGGCCGGAGACCACTATCCCCGCCCCCGATCTCCGAATCTCTCCCCCGTCCCCGTCCCGATCCCCAATGGGGATTAATTTTGCCCCTCCATCCCTGCTCCACACGGAGAACAGGGATCCAAACGGGGATTCGGGGAAATGCAGGACTCTTGGCAAATCTTCTAACAAATCTCAATCTATAATTTTAAATCACAACCAAATCCGTTCAAAATATTTGCTGGGCAAAACATCATTATCCAATTTTTTTTAAAAAAACATACATTCATTACTCTGAACACAAATTAAGCTTATCAAGTCATATACTTCTATTTCTCAGGAATTCAAAAAAAGAAAAAAGAATTAAATTTACATTTACATACAGGAAACTCAACCTAGATAACTCAGAACAAACAGAAAAGGATCAATATTTTTAAACCCAGTTGAGCTTCCAACTTCCCCCTAGAGCCACTACAACAAATTCTGGATTTTGCTACGAATTTTTTTGTCACTACATGTTAGTTTTTTGTCACAACAAAGTTATCGCGAAAAAATATTTTTGTCACTCTTTTGTCACAACAAGCCCGTAGCAATAAGTTTGTGGTGACAAAATTTCAAACTCGTAGCAAAAAACCAAAAACTATGGTGA
>JAXBDA010001962.1:0-47939 GCA_036023075.1 Gaultheria prostrata | reverse complement strand
CACCTTGGGCGCCCAAGGTGAGGTTGGGCGCTCAAGGTGACCTTGGGCGCCCAAGGTGGGGTGCAGAACTGTCCAAACTTCGCGGGGCTGCCTCGGGTGCTACCGAACTCCGATTTAGGCGTGGTTTGAAGCGTTGGAAAGGTGGTCGAGTCTACTTTCTAACCCAAGTGGTCTCAATTACAAATGATTTGTACATCCAAGTGTGTGACCATTTTACCCTCAAGAGGTCGGGAAAACGGGTCTTTTTAGTGAAACGCGCTCATCTCCCTCATTTCAAAACGGATTGGGACGTATTATATATCGATAAAGAGGGTTTTGAATGTACTAAAAGATGGTGTAGGCTTGGGTTGTTTTGAGGAGGCTTTTGGTGGGTTTTGGTGGATGTTTGAAGGGTTTGTCAAGTTCAAGCTTTGTTCCGGTCCTCAAGGTAAACATCATGGGTCCTTTCATCATCGGGAATGCTTGTGTGTATCTCGGGTGCAAAATTGGGGTGTCTACACTCGCAAAATGATCTCACACACAATCTACGAAGATGCTGAATCCTTCATTAACGATGCATCCCCCACCAAGCACCACCGTACCCCCAAACCGGGATACACAACTCGTGAATCTAGGATGTCTTCCAATCCTACTAGATCTCTGTGGCTCAAACTAATCTACCACTCTAACGAGCGCATGTGTCATTCCCAAACAAGCGTCTCCGCACCCTAACTGGGTACACCACTCGAATGAATGTATCCCTATAAGCCAGATCTTCTGCGGTTGATCACGATCTTGCACCCTCTAACCGGAGTGCCCGCATCCAAAACCCGGATGCTCCTGAAGCGCCATCAACAAGAACAAAGTACCATGCATCCCCTTGTAACCTAGAAACAGCATCAGTGGAAAAAAACCCATGGAGTTACACCTGCTCAACATCCATAACCTGTCTCGGAAATTCCTGGAATGCCTCGTCACATCTAAACTTAGATGACCCGCACCTCTAACTGAGATGCCTTTATCTGCATCTGTCAATCCTCTAACGTCTATGCCCAATCACATGACACAATCCGCGACTCCCTCTCTCCACACCATGCGACCGTATATCCCAGAGAGGATCCAGTCACAAAATCACAGAAGGAATAGAACCTCATGATGCATCATCTCATCTCCATCTCAGTCCCTCTGTCCGGAGCTCCCGTGAACGTCAATAACAAGTTCCACCTTCGTGGCTAGCTAGCATCCCACACGCCTCCTAATTCGGTTCTTGGCGCGCGCAGTACCATCCCGGTTGCAACTCCTCGGTACATTCCTACGCCTATTCTGTGTGCGTCTGTTTGGTCTTTTTACTTGTCCATAAATGAAAATTATTGTGTGTGAGCGTGCCAGAGAAAGCTTGTAAGTATTTTTTCTCAGATTAACTTTGGAAAACCAAATTTAATCAGAGGATTGTGTTTGAATGGTTCAGTTACTTCAATTAAGAGGATTTTTTCAAAGTGAAGAAATGCAAACCAACTTTATCAAGAAATCAAAGAACAACAAAGAAATAAGATGTTTTGATTAAGAAATCAAAAGTAAACTTACTCTGAATGCTTCTGCAACTTTAAACAGAACAATAACAAGAACTTCAAACATTGAATGGTTGCAAATTGTAGACACCCCAATTTTAATGACTTGTTGCATCCCCCAATAATGAAAAAGAGCACACGAAAAATATACCTTGGAACGATCCCTCGAGTCAATCAAAAGCCCAACACCTAAACCATGTTAACCGTACGACACAAAATTCTCCATTGTACGACATAAAATTCCTTTTGAACCGTACGGTATGCAAAACTAAACCGCACGGCATATCCTTTGGCACTATACGACACCTTGTCCAATCCCGCGAATCCCGGCTCTATTTCTGCAACTTGAATATGGGTTTCGTAACACGACATACCCTACCCATAGCCCGATTTCTCGACGTGAGCATCTCGGCTAACTTGTGTGGCCATCCAATCTTCGTGCCTATAAAAGCCGAGCTCGGTGAACGATTTGGAGGAGACGAACCAATTCCTAGCCAAAGCTACGCTCTGTTACCTCTTTGTTACTCTGTCAAAAACTAGCCAGAAATTCGCTTCATAATCTATAACCACCACTTCCAGTCTCCAAACCGATCAAATCCGAAAGAATTCGATTCCAACCGGATAAACCTAGAGGTATAAAATTCGTGTTCAATTGGAGTATTCGCTCTTTGAGGGGTTTCCCATTGAATCGGAGGAGAGCTCCATAGTTCTTCCTTGGGTTCAAAGGGAGTATTTTAATAAAATTCAAGTCTCTCGGATGGATATTACGTGATATCGGCGATTGTCACGGAATGTCATCCTCGTGTGGAGGTATATTTCTTCATTAAAATCTTTTTCAAACCTTCAAAATCATCAATGAACTTGTTTTTCATAATGGAAATGAATGGAACAAAGAACATTTTCATTCTGACAAAATTCAAATTTTTCAAAAATTTTATGTTATCAGTGGCACCGCGCAGTGTCAAACTTACACTGCGTGGCATCTATTCCTACACCGTACGGTGTCAGAGGTAAAAATTATTTTTTCATGCTCTGTTTCGGATTCTGATGCTCTGTTTTGGGAAAAAACTTACATACCTCTTATTACACTGACCCCCCCTTAGCTTTTGATTGTTACTATTACATCCCCTCATGTTATTTATTATTTCAATTAAATATTTATTTGTGTTTTAAATGTTTTGTTGCATTACTCGTTTATTCAATATGTCATTTTATTGCATTGTTTGACTTGTCATTGTTATTTATTTCTTTAGAATAATTATTTACTGTTTATGTGAATAAAGTTTTCAATAAAATCTTTTCATAAAAATCCCACAAATATTTAGTAGAGACCGGAAAATTCCGGGCACGCGGTGTGCATTTTTTAAACAAAACCTTCCCCGCGGGTAACCTGGCTCCCGAACCCAAATCTCTATTTTTCGCAGACCAAACCCTTTTTCAGCGGCACAAGAGTCATTATTTTTATAAACGGTTCCTCAGGTACCTAACATTTTCCAAAAAATAAACCCCGGGTGGCGACTCTAAATTTCTATTTTTTCCTAAATCGCCCTTTTTCAAAACAACATTCAAACAGTGGCACCATCCACACAAATACTACTTTCAATCTACTCCTAAACTACTTCGAACTGAGTCAAATTCCTAAAACTACAATTCTAACTGCCTAAGAACAAACCAAACATCATTTTTGCTGTTTGTTGAAGATTTGTCCGGGGGTTTCTTCATTCTTCAACTTCTTTTATTTATAGACCTCGCTTGCAGTTTGAATTTCCCGCTCGATTTTGGACTTCGAACACCATAATTCAACTTCAAAACGTTGTTTCTTCCCTCCAAAGAATTTGAAAATGAACATAATTGATGTGCTGCTTGAATCACATTTTCCACATGGCTAAATTGTATTTTAACCAATTCCCACGATCTACTCCATGTGTGAGTTGTTCAACCGTTAACTGCATGCTTTGTACACGTGTCAACAGATGATGGAACTTATGCCTTTAATAGTTAATAAAGAGGCTTCGAAGCCCTTTAACTTGTGTCCTTTAGTCGTCTTCTGGCTATAACTACCAATAACTACCTTTTAAATTGAAGAATAACACGACACCGTATTGATCTCCTTATAAGCAACATGATTTGGTGTTCCTTATACATTTATAAACTACCAACGTTTGGTATTGCTGAACACGTATCCTTTAATTACTGGACTTGATAATTTTTCATGTAAACAGCGTCCCTGCTAGCTTCTCCTGTTCAGCATCACAAAACACCTTGACCATGCTTGACATCAGCTCCCTTTGCCACTACACTCCCACAAGCCTGTATTTGTGGCCCTTCATCCATTAAACCAAAAATCACCATCCGATCAGTTCCTCCTGCAACCTGAGTCAAAGCTACGTCTCCGGATGATACTTCTTCGAAACCCGATTGAACCAAACTGCCTCCCATCACCGTTGACCAACTCCGATTTGTCACTATAGTAAGGGTCTGTGTGATTACCAGACGAGCTCATCCGCACCCCCAAAACTGGGATGTACTGCTAAAAAGAATATATCCTTGCTCACTAAGTCTCCGACTGATCACAACTAGGGCTGTAAAAAAAACAAAAACTGGACTTTACCGGAAAACCGAACCAGGTTTCAAAGTTTTTTTTCATTGACCGGTTTAGTTCGCAAAATTTTTAAAACTTTGAAACCTGTTCGATTCTCGGTTTCTAGAATTTTTTAAGAGAACCGAACCGGTTTTAAATATATATATATATAAGTGCGGCCAGCCTTACCCTAGCCCTAAAACATTTCCCTCCTCCTAATACTCCTATGTGCGGCGACTCTCTCTTTCTCTTTGGCCTCTCCCTCTCTCTAACATTGGTATTCCAATTCCGGTCAACAGTCGAATAGAGATCGAAGATCTCTTGTTTTCTCAAGGTCCGGTAACCTAAGGTGAATCTCTATTTTTGTTTCAACCAGATCTCTTATTTTTTGCTTCTTTCATTGATTTTCTATGGTGTTTCAAGTGTAACTGTGGCTTTCATCAATTCTTTCATTAGATTTTCTTAGTTCTGTTGACATGCCCACAGTTTAATTTTGCTGTTTTTTTTTTTTTGTCATATGACCCGTATATAATTCAAGATACTAGTATATCTGTGACTTTGTAATCGGATCTAGAGTAGTTAACATGATGGATCTACTCCCCTACTTTCTTTCTTTTTTATCAGTTTTATGGAATTATGGATCTGTTCCTCCATTATCCATTTTCAAAAAAAATTATTTTCATATGAACCGAACCGAACCGAGCTCTACAAATCGGTTTCGATTTAGTGTTACTCCTGAACCGAGTTTTTTTGGTTCACTCAAATATAGAAGAACCGAACCGAATTGGTTTCACCCCTAATCACAACCCGATGGCCATCAAATTTGCAATCACCCGATTGCCCTAATCAACCTCCAATCTCTGCCAAATCTATCCAATCCTCCTCAGTAGGTAGCAGTCATGCACTGTCTGCCTCCCTCGCCACTTTCCTAGACCTCCGCCACTCTCGTCATCTCTCACGGGTCTCCTCCAGCTTCCTTATTCATTCCCGTTCCATTCCCGGCTTTCCTCAGCATCCCCTGAACTCCATCAGATCTCCACGATCTATCGCTCTAGCAAGCGCCTATGTCACTTAACCATATGAGCATCCATGCACCCCAAACCGGAGTACAAAAAACTCGAAAGAGTGTATCCTTGCTTGCCGACCACAACTGATTATCCCTGGTTTGCCTCCGACTCAACAACATCTCATCCTGTCGACCCTAACCGTGTCTGATCCTCGTTGATCTCTCCCGATGTGTGTAGGACCTTAAAATCCGACTCGAATATCACAATTCCGAGTCCACCACTAAATCAGGAACAATCCAATTAGCTAGAAAAAAGCCTCTTTACAACCCGATCAGCCTCCAAACTTCCGATTCTTGCTCCACTAAGCATTAACATCAATCTAGGAGCCTCATCACGGAAAACGGAGCACGGGGTTGGATCCAAAACATCGAGATAGTCCATATCAACTAGTTATACGTGAAAACAGAGTTGTATCGGCTCTGAAATCGCCAAAAACCCATTTTGAACCCTGATGAAACCTTTTGAATCATTTTTGACCCCCATCTGAACCTTTTGGCCTCCACCGAACCATCTGACCTAACCCTGACCCCTCTAACCCGGGTCAATCCGGTCAAAGATTCCAAACAGCCAAACCTAGGGGTCAAAGTCTTGACCGCTTGATGACGTGGCACCGCGCCATCGTTACTTGATGACATGGCAGTTGACCATCCTCTGTGGCACTGACATGGCAAATTAGTGGGCGATGACATCACGCTGATGTCATCATCTTCAACCTCAGGGAAAACAGTTGGCGTGTGCAAAAAATCAGATCGGCGTGAATCTCACCCTCCAGTTTGACCAAAAACCGCCAAACTTTGACCGGAAGGTTTACTCCACCCCGATGTCAGATCAAGGCTTATTATACCTTCCCGAAATTGTCTCGGTGACAGGAATCCGAATCCGTGGTCAAAAAATATTTTCGACCAACTGTGTTTTTCCCGATTTCAAACCGGTGCGCGAAACCTGTGTTTCCGATCAACGCTCCACCCGAGCTTTGATACTAATGTTCTGTGCTCTGGGTCACACACACACATACAAACACACACAAGAAATATGAGGAAAACTCCCTTATATATATTCACACAATATACAAGTTGAAAAACCTCTTTGAGGAGCCACAACCGGCTTCCCCTCACACTCTCGGCCTCACCCTCTAACATTGCTACCAAACTCAAAATAAGAGAGATACAAGAGTATTTATAAACCAAGGCTAGGGTTGCACAAAACAACCCTAACCCTTGGGCCTTAGCCCATCCGGCTCACACATGGTGGATCCCAACTACTTCTCCGTACTTTTTCTCCTCTCTGAACAAATTATACAACTCTGAACTTTGTCTTTATTACCTAGACAAATCTGACACATCTATAAACCATTTCCCCAAATCACAATTTAGAAGCAATAAATGGCAAGTTACATCCATTGATGCCGATCCCAAAAAAAAAAAAAAAGGAACATCCACTGATCTTTAAAAAATTGAAACAGAAATTGCCGAAACCTCATCCATCTACAAATAGGAATAAATAATCACTATAAAACTTGATCAAACACAGCATCAAAACTCATTCCTTCTTTTTGTGCAGGAGTAGAGGTTGGGTCTAGATCCGATTCCGAGGAGCAAAACTAGATCAATGCTCAAACTTATTGCCATTCCGTTGGCCTCTACCAAATACTTCTTGGAGAGACCAAATTTCAATGTGAGAATAGACAAAGGGACAGGTCGGGCCTTGCAATTGTTGGCTGAGAGGAGGGACCGAGCAAAGGTGATCAGTATGAAAGATTATGGAGAATCAGGAGCAGAGAGAAAAGCCATGGAAGTTTGGAATGGGAAGTCTTACAAAGGGCATAAGGCCCCGATTGGATGGGGTATTATTTCCGGGGGATAAGTTTTGGAGGGGGAATAAGGTAAGAGGGGGTATTATTTTTAGAGGGTTGACCCACATTGATGTGATATTTATGGAGGGGGATAAAAAAAGTAGATGATTTGGATGAGAGATTAAATAGGGGGATAACTTTTGACTTGGTTTGGATGTTTTATAAATAAGAGAGGGTGGATGATGGAAAAAGCTATCAAATGACTCTTTTGCCCTTGTGGTGTCCCAAACTTGATTATGCATTAAATTAATTATATAATTGCAATACGTAATCTATTTAATTATTTTTGGACAATTTGAAGCTAGAACAATTTATTTGATTGAAAATTAATATTTTTTAAATATTTTTAAAAAGAAAATGTTTTCTTTAAATTAATTAAATTTGAATGGTTGGTTATCCAATTTAATTTCTTGAATTGTTAGTAACCAACATTTTTTTTCATTTATCCATTACCCTATATTTGATTTGTTTTTTTTTATTTCGTATATTTCACTACTATAAAAAAACCATATCCATCACGCTTAATTTTTAGTTAAAAGACGTGATTGTTTTGGAAGTTTAATCTCACTTTCTTTGTAAAATTGTGATTATTTACGAACAAAAGGTCACACTTTCAATTTTGGGCAATTTTGAGCTATGATATAATAACTACTCAAAAAATACAAATTTTGAAGGTATATTTTAGTTTGCTAAGTACCAATAATAAGTTTTTAATTTGGACCATAAAATTGACTTGTTTTATAAGAGATTCGGGCCTTTTTTTTACTGGGCCATATTGGGGCATAAAAGAACAGTTTTTTACCTCTACGTACAAAAAACTACTCTTTAATTCTCATTAAGGTAACACTCTTTACTCCACCTCCCACTCCCCACCTTCATCCACCATCCACTTCCTGCCGGCGAACTTTCCGGCGGCCTCCTGTGAATTTTTAAATCTTTCGGCCGGCGACTTTTTCCGGCCGGCAAAATTCACTGTGAATTTTTACTGCGAATTTGTAATTTTTTTTTTATTAAAACTCACTTTTGTATATTTTTTCCTAAAAAACGTTTCTATCAAGCAAAAAGCAAAGAATCTATTCTACAAATTCACTGCGAATTTTACCAAAAATTACGTAATACTATCTCTTCTTTTTTTTTTTGAAGGAATTTTACTCTCATTTTTTAGTCAATAAGAAAGAACCCAACAATTGAACCTATGATGGCTCTTGTAAGAGAGTCCTCATCAGTTCCGAAACCCAACAATTGAAGCTCTTATAACCTGGCGATGATTCAAGCGACAAAGAAAAGAAAATTAAAAATTTGCGGATAAAAATCAAGGGCTACACTGGACTCATTTAAAGGGAATATCCATCAAGAAAAGTAGAGTGGAGAATAGGAATTTAAAAAGATTGCGAATTTTTTAGTGCGAATTTCTGAAATTATTTCATTTTTTGAATTGTGATAAACCTTGAACTATGGAAATTGTTTGGAAATGGGAAAGAAATTGAAAACAGAGAGAACTAGAATGAGATACCTTTTGTTTGGACCCTTTTGGCTCACTGCGAATTTTTATTAATATTGCAAATTTTGTATACCGTTTTGCTCTAAAATTACCAACTAGAGATAGAGATAGAGGAGAGGGAGAGAGGACATGTTCAGGCTTTGAGTGTCGTTTTAAAAAAAAGGGAAATGAACCCAGATCAATAGAAAGAAGAATCGATCAATAGAGAGAAGAGATGATGAAATCTACCACAGCAACGAACCCAGATCAAGTATGTAAACTTTGTTTCAACTTTTTGTAGTCCAATGCTTGAGCCTTGAGCGTTTGAGCATTTTCCATGGAGTTTATTCAACAAATTCGCAGAGGAAAATATGAGAGGGGTAAAGAAGAGATAGAAAATATGAGAGAGAGAGATGTAGATCTGCAGAAGGAGAATGGACTGGCATCCTCAGCTTTTTGGACTGGCATCAATGTTATTGCCATTGGAAAATACAAAGAAATGGAAATAGCAATTAAGAGAGCAGACAAAAGCTGACTTTACCTATTCCATGTACCTGTTTCCTAGGCATAATTAATTGTACGTGTTCGGCTATAAAGGATATAGCATGTTCCCCATGCCACCACGCGTATTGAAGGGTCAAAACAAAGGCTGTTGGCCGAATGGGAGAGTGACACGTCACACGTCTCACGCACATGAGAGAGGGGCTGGGGTAATTTTGTCAGAAATTCCCGTACTTACCTTGGTGGGAAGTTTTATAATTGGGCTGGAACTGGAGGGAACCGATTCTAAATTTTTGTACCGGCCCGTATATCGCCCATAAAAGAATCAAGCCCTGCATAAAAGAACCAAGCCCGTTAGACTTCCAATGAACCTCAAGCCAACCGGCCGCCCAACTGGTGTTCTAAAACACAGGGGACTCTTGCTCTGTAATTATTTCTGATTCTCTCTCTCTCTCTCTCTCTCTCTCTCTCTCTCTCTCTCTCACACACACACACACACACACACATGCCTCTCACCCGATCTCTGTGTTGGACCAAAGATCAAATCCGACTGGGTTTCATCTACTGGGTTTCCACGGGATAAATCGACCGTAGCAGATCGTCGGACAATTACAGAGTCAATCAACGGAGAAGGAAAAAGGGAGAGAGAATCAAAGAGAGGGACAGAGAAGGGAATAAGGAGGGTTGTTTTGGTCAAAAACCCTCCCTTCTACAAGGAGATAACTTTTTGGGTAGGGTTGAGGCAGCCCAAAATTCATCCGGGAGAGGCGCCTCCTTGCGTATAAGCTAAGAGGGGGTGAAGGGAAATCAGGGACGGCAGTTGAGGTTGCCAACAAGGGGATAAGGGTAGGGGCCCCCTCTTAAGAGAGGGTGAAAAATTATGAGGCGGTGATATCCCCCATCCAAACGGGGCCTAAGAGTCTAGTGAGAACTAATGTCGTGGCAGGATAAGAATATGTCGTGGCATTATCAGCTACCTCATTTTTAGAAAATGAGCCTTGGGAAACCATTTGGGCTCATTAGCTAAAAATCAACCATTAATTTTAGCAAATAGGAAACAATCTAAAGGGGAAACTCACAGTAAATTTATACTAACATCAAGGGTGAAATCGATTCGGTTCAATTCGGGGTGATTTTTCCAAGACCGAATCGGTTCGGGTTGGTTTGTTACGTGATCGAGCCCGAATGATTTTAATAAGGTTTTGGTTCGGTTTGGGGCGGGGTCTGTTTGGTCGAGGATTTCGGTTCGACCGAAATGTCTCTTTGGTCCAAATTAAAAAACTTGTTGGTCCAATTTAAAAAACTTATTGGGCCAAACCTGAATAAGGGGGCTCTGCCGACCCTTGGGGTAGGCAGAGGGTGTCGACCCTATCTGACCGTCCGTTTCGCGCATCAACTGCTCAGATCTCACATCTCCAAAGATTGATGCAATCCAACCCGTTGATGCGCGAAATGGACAGCGCGGATGGGGTTTGCTAGGGCCTACCAACCCCGAAGACAGCAGGCCCCCCGAGTCTGCCTAACCTACCACTTTTTAGAATTTTCTTTTTCCAAACACCAACTCTCCAATTTTTTAACCCATAATCCACCTGTTTTTTTTTTGGTTTTTTGTTTTCGGCTTGGTTCAATCCTAGAAATTTGGTTCGGTTCGATCTAGTCATATTTCCAGACAATCAAAACCGAACCCCGAAATAATTAGTTTTTTTTTTGTCTGGAAACTGACACCTTGTTTGGATGGATTTTTGAGAATTGGTCTTGAAAACCCCTCTTGAAAACCCAAAACCTAGTGGTTTTCAAAAGTGTGTTTTTCTGCCTTTTTTTTTTAAAACCACACTTGTTAAATGACAAGACAGAAAACCCATTGAGGAAACCGAACAAGGGAGAATTTTCAAAACCCGATTTGAAAACCCCAAACGAACAAGCCCTGAACGACCACCGATCTGGACCGACTGAAAATTCTGGATCTGTTTTTTAGTCGGTTTTACCCCCCACAAGTCGGTAACATCCAACCTTTATCTGAAAATATCTACAGATATTTTCCGTCGGTGATAAATATCTTTCGCTATTAATAACCAGTGCACTGTCACGCGTAAAAAAGGTCAGTAATAGAACCTTCTCCGTCGCCGCCGCTGCTTCCACCACCACCACCAATGTCCACCGCCACATCGTCCACCACCGAATCCTCCGACGTCGTACAAACCCCACTAATGGACGCGGAAGGGCCAAACATCCTCCACGAAATCTCTGAACAAGGCGGCTACGCCTACGTGAGCATGGCAACCCTCGCCGCCGCGGGCGACTTTCGTGCTGCGGAGGCGGCGCGTGAGATGGCGTGGGAGCAGCTCCACTCCGGTCCCTGGCACTCTGTGTTTCCTATCTGGAGAGACGCCTACTCGATGGCGTGCCTCCACGTGGCCAGGTTCAATTACGCCGGCGGTGAGTTTAGTGAGGCTATTAGGGTTCTCGACATGGGCCTGATTATGGGAGGATTGGCTCTGCGTAAGGATTTGGAATCGGCCATCGAGAAGGCGACGTCCAAGGCGAGTGCTGTCAGGGTTTCTGATGAAGGGGCAGAAGCCCAGTGTCGTGTGGTTCCTCAAGAACTTACCGACGCTGAGGTGAGGTCCGTTTTCTCCCTTACAAATTAACCAAGGTTTGTTAGATATAAAAGCACTAGGGAATGTCTGTGCCTTCGCGATGTAATTTGGCTGAACGAACGTTTGGGGATTCATTTTTGACACCTCAATGTTTACTTCAATCATCAATGTTCCATTATTTAGCGAATGCTTGTGTCTGAACGCACTTACGGACATAATATAGCCCCAACACAATTTGACTTTCAATAAAGTTATTGAGTTTCCGTAAAGTAAATTGAGTGTCTACTTTGAGAAAAGAATCACTCAGCCAATGCTCCAATTCCACAGCAGCCATCAACCTCATTGTGGCTAATGAACTTCGTCAATAATTGTTTTGTTTAAGCCATAGGATTTAGGGAATTTTGAACGGTTAGGATTTATGTGTAACATAAGATTAAAAAAATGATGTGTTTTGTTATACTAGGTATGATCCCACCTGCTACGCACGAGCTTAATGGTTGGAGTGTATGCCTGTTGTTGATGATTTGTTTCCTAAACTATATCACTATGAAGATAATTAAAGTTGTGCATCTAGTATGGAATAACGAAAGGATTGTTGTTCCTGTAGGAAATATGTACATAATTTATTTTTTAGCTTGTAGCAGAATATTTACATTTCTAACTCCGGAGTTCAGGTTGCAATGCAAAAAGATTTGGTTGGAAGCAGATTGCACACACCAAAAGGTCTGCTTCCTTCCTAATCTAGTGATGCTGAGGAAATGAGCGCATCAAAAGATTTTGCAGGTTGCAAATTTAGGAGTCCAAAATATCTGGGTTGATCAAATATCTGTGTATTTGCCCTGGGACTTCAGTTGAATGACAGTGCTAGTCATTCATCGATAACAAAAAGTCAGAATGTGAAACCTAATATTGGTGAATAGGAAATATCGACAGAAACGGTCGTTCAAGATCTAGAACCATTCATCCATGTATGAAACAAGCCCGATTTTTTCTCTATTGAAAGAATGAATGTAAAGTCGGGAGGAACATCCTCCTCATACCATCATATTTAAAAGGTTTCGCAATAAGAAGAACAAGAAAATAGAGAAAAATAAAACAAGTAGAAGAACAACAGTAATTCTCCATGTCCCATATTATGGAAAGAAAACAAGTTTTTCTTAGGACAAAAAGGTATACCATGAGTGGAGACGACGTAAATTTTCCCGAATTCTGAAACAAGTTTCTCATAGTTAGAAAGAAAAAGTATTTGAGTGCTTTATAGGACCAGTAGGGTTACCACTCCAAGCTACAAGCCACAAGCCACAAGTTCCTTTACATATGCTAGATCAAGCATTCAACATCATGCAGATCATGGATCTATATAATCAGCTCACCTGTTCAAATCAAGTGATGGATCAACTAAAATAATCATAATACCACCAATTTACTTAATCCTCTCATTCATAAAATCTTATACTATTGGCCAGCACCTGAGTCCACACGAAGAAAGAAAAACTCTTGGTCCTAGAAGCTACATGACAGTGGATGTATGTGTCATCAAGCAAGACAGCTAAAATAATGGGAACAAATGGCAAACAATACTATGAAGGAAGATGGCCGTTTGTGCCACCAGTTCAAAATACCAAGGCTGTGTTCGTTTGGTAGTTTAGTTTAGTTTTGACGATGTTAAAAGGTGTAATGAGTGGAGAGAGATAGAGAGAGAAATGAGGAAAATGATGATGTCAACAAAACTAAACTAAAACTAAACCCCCTAACCGAACAGGGCCCAAGTAACCCTGTGCAACGCTAACTTTCATGACATCGGACCATGTTTCAAGGATTACCTGGAACGTGGACATATGTTACCTCGAGTCTTTTTGGTTTCCTACACTTTGTCCATGTGCAGGTATTACCTTTGAAGTTGGCACTATGAAATGAAAATAAACTTCATAATAGTTTTTGCAAAGCTGAGGCCAATCTTGGAAATACCTAAAATTACCTGTTTTAAAAGTTGGTGTTACTGGCTTATTGCACAAGGCTGTCCTCATTTTGGTGATATCATTTGCATTTAATGTTCTACTTTTCTCATTACAATTGATAAGTTTCATTGATAACTTTTTGAATGATATCCATATAGAAGGGAACAGATAGTGACCTGTGCATTGTACACTGTATATGTAGGTGCTTCAGGCTTTGCCCATGAAGTCACTGTCTTGTAACATTGTTGGCAAACGATCTGCTCTATCCATGGAGGAATTCCTGTGTGACAATTTCTTGTCGGGTTCTCCTGTTGTAATCAGTGAATGTATGACTCATTGGCCGGCTAGGACAAAGTGGAATGACATGGATTACCTCAAAAGGATTGCTGGTTATCGCACTGTTCCAGTTGAGGTGATTATTTTTCTACTTCTTGGTTGAGTGTAGTCCAATAGGAATGTCCTTTCTGCATCATTCTGGGATTTCAGTTCCCGATTACTATTAGCTTTGTTCTAATGGAGTAACTGTTTTACCTTTTAAGGAGATCTTGATATAGCTAGATATTTCATATTGAATTTGTCATCGCTTTTGAAATCCATTCTGCAAAGAGAAATCGTAAAGAACCTGACCGTCTGAGCTGTGGTAGCTGTTAAGGACAGCATCTTTCATTTGTCAACTTTGTGCTCTATCGTTGTTAGTTTTAGAAGTTGTCCCCTGGGTAATGTCAGTATGCCATTCAAGAAGTTGAGGTATACAATTCTTCATTAATGCCTGCTTGTTTAATGTGGTCTCACATTTTTAGATACTCCCCCCTCCCAAAATTTTAGCCCATCTTTTCATTGTTGGATGTCCCTTAATAGTTGTCCATTTTTACAAGTGAAGGAGGCAACATTTTACATCTTGTTTCATCCCCTTCTTCATTCAAAATGTAATAGCAAAACTGGAGTAAAAAATTCATTGAAGTCTAAAAAGTACATCATTGCACTTCCAGAAGGAGGGTAATTTTGGAAAGTCATATATTGTGAAAAGAAATGATCATGTCCCTTTTGTTGGGAATCCCAAAGTGGGAGAAAACTTTTGGGATGGAGGAAGTATGAATATAAAGCCAGCTTGTTTGATAGGTATCCAAAATAGAGGACCGAAAAGGGTGGTATAAACAAGGGGACACATAGCTTGTGGAACTCACGCTTTCGTTGGATTTTGCAAAAGTCAGTCGTAAACTATGTGCGTAAGTTGGCCTTGATCAGAGAGTTATTTGGGTCTCCCTTGGAATGTATTTGGAACCTTCCGGCCTTTCTTCTCTGATCGAAGGTCAGAAAAGCATCCCAAGCTGCTGAACATGCGTTAAAAAGCCACTTTGAGAATCTCATATCCACCAAATTGTCTTGCAATGGAACATGTGAAGGTGAACCCATTGACTCACTATCTACATGAGTAGCATGACATGAACTGCTTAATTGGAAGGGTATCGTTTTGCATCAATAACTCTAAGCTGTATACTTCAAATCTTTGTTGAGCCTATTAGAAAATTTTGTCGATAAAGAATGATTGTATACTATGAAGAATGATTGTAACTCTAAGAGGTCGTCATATTTGTGTTCGACACATGGGAAAATGGCAAAAAACGGATGGGGCTCGCCACGTGGTGTGTCCATTAAATTTAATTAAATTTTGCAAGGGGACATGACAGGGACACGTATGGGGACACGTCAAGGGTTAAGTATGTGATTTTTCAGTTTTTTAGGATGGTAAATGTGTATTACTTCATGATGCTTGTTTATGCATATTGATGCTTCATGGTTCTACATATAACTATGTTTCCACTGGTTTAAAATAAATCCTAGGGGTAAATTTCACTGACCTCGTCTGAGGTTTCTGACATTTTAAGAGACTTTCCCTCAGGTTTCTGAAATTACACGGCCTTTCATTGCTTGCTTTTGAAACTATTACCAAGATGGACTAATTTACTAACGGCGTTAAATTTAGCTCTTTAAAGACAAAATTGCCCTTCAAAATACATTATGCTCCTAGTCTTTTGATTTAATCCTCATCTCTAGTTCTATTTTATGTACTAACAAAATATTAAGTATTGTTTCATTGGTAGTGTTAGGGGTAATTTAACCTAGCATATTTTGCTATTTATTTTTATTTTCACGGAAAATTTATTACTTTCACATCAATTTTTTTTGAATCACTTTATTGTCTTGATGATGAGATTTTAAAAAGTACAAAATTATGACCAAAGCTTAAAAAATTCGCTAGAGGATTATTGTTGAAAAGCCCTCATCCAATTGAAACACTTAAATCATGAATTTTCTAAAAATATTTGAAAAGGAAGCTCACATATTTTTGTGCCATATGGTAGAATTATTTATATTATTCTGTCCCAAAGAAGCTGATATTGGAAAAAAAAAAAAATAGGGAAATGGTTTTTACACCCCCTTTTCTTGTAAAGGCACTCTCTTTTTTTTTTCTTTTTTTTTTTAGTGATTTTTTTTCTTTTTATCACTAAAAGAAAAAAGAAGAGTGAATTTATAAGAAAAATGGGTGTGAAAATCATTACCCAAAAAATACTTATTAATATTTTTTTCAAAATAAAGTTGACCTAGAGATGAGGGTAAAACAAAAACACTAGGAGCATAATGTATTTTGAAGGGCATTTTTATCTTTTAAGAGCTAAATTTAACGCCGTTAGTGATTTAGGCTTCGTTTGGAACCCAAGGAAAAGAAAGGAAAGGAAAATAAAAAATTCATCTTCCTTTGATTGGTTTGGAAAAAGAGAGGAAAAATAACTAAAAAATCATTTTAACTAAAAAATTTCCTCCCAATTTTCTTCAATCTTTCCTTCTTTTTTCCTTTCTTTTCTTTTCCTTTCTTTTCCCTAACTACCAAACAGAGTGTTAGTTAATGGAAGGGGGGAATCTTGGTAATGTTTAATAAGCAAGGGAGGGCATTTTAATTTTAGAAACCTCAGGGAGGTCTCTGAAATTTACCCTAAATATTATTATAAAATAATATTATTTATTTTTGTTTCAACTAGACTTTTTTTATATTTATCAATTGACCCATCCGGTTTTGGGCGTTTTTGAAGGACCCATTTATACCCAATTGGTATCATTCACTCTTGAAACATGATTGTCGGGGCAAAAAACTTTTTCAACTCTGGCAGCCTAGTTCTTTTACTCCTAAGTTCAACTTCAGTGTTAACTTGACTTTGAACAAGAGGATTAGAAAAATTAGGTTCGAAAAAAGCATTTTCATATAATTCTTGACCCCCACTATTTCTTGATTTGAAAGCAGATTTTTCTTCATGAAAAATAGAGTCTCCTAATTTAATATCCAAGAATCTATAGGTTGTACTATTTAGTTCATATCCTAGAAAAGCACAAGTGGATTTCACGCCCAATTTGGGTCTTTTAGGGTTAGTAAGTCTTACAAAAGCTAGACAGCCCCAAACTCTCAAATGCCTTGTTGGGAAAACTCAATTCCTCTTGTGCTAATTCGTTGTGATAGCACTGCTGCAATTGGTACTAGAGTGAATAACCGTTACCACCAGCGGCATGCATCATCTCAAACAAGGGCTTCTATGTAGGTGCACTGCTTCTGGACTTCATTAAGTGATTGTTCATCATCAACTAGACAAGGGCTTCTAAGTAGGGGGAGGGTTTCCCCCTTGATGGGGTTTACATCTTCTCAAACAGTGCTGTGCAACATAGAAACTGAAATGAAGGGCATTAGTGAATAAGATCCTAGAAGTCAATTGCTTATATGGTTATACCCGATCCATTCTGCATGTATTCATCACTCAGATTGTTCAATGCTTAAATTACTTGTTGGTATTTGAGTTCTTGTATGTGTTGAAGGTTTTCTGCATAAAAGGAAAAACCTCCTTTCGTCCCTTTGCTCCTTTATGTTTGTCTCAATTTCCTATGCGGATAAGATGTTACCTTTTCTTTGGAAAACAAATGTATCCTAGCGCACATATATCTCTGCCATTGCTCCTTTAAGTATTCCTTTGTATGTCTTTATGAGTGATTTTGAAGCTGTACGTTCTGATTGTCAGTTAACAGGAAGTATTCTATGCAGTTGAATGACTTCCTGATCTTAAAACTGGTGAAGTTGAAATCATTTTGCAGGTTGGGAGGAACTATTTATGCTCAGAGTGGAAACAGGAACTAATCACGTTTTCTGAGTTTCTTGAGAGGATCCAATCTAATGACTGCCGTCCTGCTGGTCCAACATATTTAGCTCAGCATCCATTGTTTGATCAGGCATGCTTAACCTTTTATGAGGACGCTATCTAATGGAAGTGTAGCATATCATTTTGGGACTCGTGTATTAATTATTCTAGTCGACTTGATCTTTAAATGGCAGATAGAAGAGCTACGAAAGGACATACTCATACCTGATTACTGTTTTACTGGTGACGGGGAGCTTGAAACACTTAATGCTTGGTTTGGTCCAGCTGGTACAGTAACACCATTGCACCATGATCCTCACCATAATATACTTGCTCAGGTACTTCATACTGTTTTTCTAATAATTCAATATTATGCCTTTCCAAAGTTTTTTTACACTTCCAACCTTCAGTAGGAGTGGCCTTCCAAAGTGTTTACTTATTTAGTTATTTTGCTTTGAGTGCTGGCATGTTGGTTAGAATTTATTCTTTGCCTTAACATGCATTAGACACGTTTGTTGGCTCAATTTTTCTGCTCTTGAAAATTATGAAATTTACTCATGAAACTTCTTTCTGGATGTTCCACTGCCGTAATACAACATATACCATTGTGTTTATCACATGAGTTGAGAAGTTTTGCCTCTTTGTTTCAGGTTGTTGGCAGAAAATATGTTAGGCTTTACCCCGCTACATTATCAGAAGAACTTTACCCACACAACGAATCCATGCTAAAAAATTCTAGCCAGGTAGCTGCTCATGAACCCTGCAGTAGTTCCAGCCACTTCTAGGAAGTTGCCATTAGTTGCTGAAAGGTTCTTGATGAGAGAGGAACTCCAATTCTATTGCTATTTATGCTTGTTTCCTCTTATTGAAATAGAACTCCAATTCTATTACCAATTATGCTTATGCATCATCCTCTGCCTGATTGAAATACCTTGTGTGCGAGACCATGGGTATAGTTGAATGTTGAATTGACAAGATTTCATGGTGCACGTCCAGTAGCAGGTTCATATGGTATTGTCATTGAGAAGAAATGAGGATGAGAATTAAGAACGAAGAATGACTTGAAGAATGCCATGGATCTTGGAATGGAGTTCTTAGTTGTGCTCATAACCTGTAATTGTTGGTGCCAAAACGTTAAATTTGTATGCAGATGCATGCACACATATGAGCTTTTGTTTCCCTTTTTGTTCATGGCATATGCTGTCTTCTTTAGATCACTACACGTTTAATTTTTGTTGTCAAAGTGCTTGTTGACATCAATACCTGGCAATGAAAGAAACAATTGGACCGATCTCAGGAATGCCAAACTCTTGAAGGTGATGCATACTGCCCTTATCCACAAAAAGTCTAGGATGCCAAAAGAGATGACATAGTCAATCTGATCTGGTGCCTTGCCCGCATTACAGTTATCTGTACCAGTAGATATTCCTCATGTGGAAACTTCATTTCTAGCACATCCATGTAACCTTTCAGGATCAAAGCAAAATCTAAGTCCATTTGAATGAGCACAAGCCTCTCAATTTGACTTCTCTAGATTTCGCCAGTCGACCCTGGATTTCTTCCTCCAAGGTGTCCAAAGTTCAACACACACACACACACACACACACAATTTGTCTTGTCTATACCAACTGAGTCTTGCATCCCAATCAATTGATGTAACTTCATGACACCAATATGGGAATGAGAATAGAAAGATCCGATACAGAGTGTCCATGCCAATGAAAGGTGAAGGGGTTGGGTACTAGTCACGATTTAATGATGGGTATAGTAGTTGTTTAGAGGCGCTTGGGGTTTATTGGGCTGACAAACACAATAAGGGACTGAATGTTGTATGAGTACATCAATTGGGATTTGGGACCCCTGGTCCAACTGGCCTTTGTGCTTGGGTTTCTGATTTCTCATTCTGGTTTTTTGGTTCCTACTACTTCATTGGACTCCCAATTAGTTAAAAACAATTTGTTTCTTAGGCTCCATTCTAAGTAGAGCGGAATTTTTCTGAGACTGCTTTTCATAGGTTCCTTTCTTTGTTCTCTACATGGTAAAATGTTCGCAATTAGTGCTAAATGCGTATGATGTCCACACCTTGAGTCTCCAAATTTGATTCTGATTTTTGGTGGCTTGAAGGTTGATCTGGACAGCATAGATGTGAACAAGTTTCCAAAAGTGCTGGACCTGGAATTCCTTGACTGCATTTTAGAGGAAGGTGAAATGCTTTATATCCCTCCAAAATGGTGGCATTATGTTCGATCTCTTACAAAAAGTTTTTCTGTTAGCTTTTGGTGGAGTGACTCTGGAAGTTCACAAGGGTCCTGATTTTTGGTTAACAATCTTCTTGCTCTCTCTCTATTAATGCTTTGGCAGGCAAAATTTGCTTGACATTTTACACATTTTTCTTAAACATAGATATGGTTCTGTAAGTAAGATTTAGTACGTTGAAACGCATATTGACATTTTGAAGTTGCAATTTTTCTCAAGTCTATTGGAGGAAGTTTCAATGATCGTCTATATTCTCTCTCACTCTCGGAAATCGAAACACTTATCATGCTGCTGTATAGAGTTTTGAGGACATTCATGTTGAGGGAACAAGTTAGCCTGGAAATTCCTTCAAAACCTCAAGGCTTGAGACACATCATCAGATATGCGACTAAAATTTAGAGTCATTATAAATGTTGTAGGAGGCCATGGTTACTGCATTTTCAGAACTTCGATTTCTACAAAAAAAAATCTAGTTTTCTCTGTATCGCATAACTCTTCGTATTTCAGGCATCCGGATGGACAAGTTTGAAGCCTACACAGTTTCTTTAGACATGGTTATCTACTGTTGTGATCTAGGTTAAGTGGAGTTTCATTATCAGCGCTGACACCTTCGGGTAGCTTCAAGACATTGACTACCTGCGAAGCCATTTTTTCCTTTCAAATATTTGTTATATTAGCATTGTGATGGTTTGCTCATTGTACCATGATAATGTATGTGAGCATATTGCTGGCTTTTTTAGGCAGTGAAGGGCAGTAGGATAGACGAAAATTTAGTCCACTGGATCTTGGTAATAAGTGATGCCATGAGCAATTTTGATGGTAAGATACTGTAGTCAATGAAGTTTGGGAATGACAATCTTGACTTTAGCTTATATTAATGGTTTTTAATAAAGTGCTTTCCGTTTATAATTTTTAAAATTTCTTGATACAAAATTAAAGAGCTAGATGAGTTCTTTAATTTGATGTCAAGAAATTCAGAAGGCAATGCATGGAATTACTTCATTTTTGGCTTATCTACTTATTTGGTCCCTATAAAATAACCCCTTTTCGTTTTCGTCCTTATAAAATATTTTGTTTCAATTTTACCCTTATAGTTTAGGGTGCACTTCAATTTTACTCTTTTCCGTCAACAAGTGGACGGAAAATGCTTATGTCGATAACGGAGGCTGAGGTGGAGAGCCAAGTCACCTTTATGTGGGTCCCACCTATTAACCCCAAAGAAAACAAACCCTTTTCTCTCTTCCCCCCCCCCTCATTCCCTGCCTCCACCGACCTACCCGTCTGCCTCCTTCCCTCTCACTGGAATGATCATTCATGACCAATATATGATTCATGACCAATATATGGACTAAGAGTAGATTCTATCGAAATTTTGGGTATTTTCTAGACTTCAATTTTGAATAGCGATTTGGGGATTTTCTGGACTTGCGTTTCGCCGGAGAGAATTTTATGGACCAACGGTTGTTTTTCTAGCAGCAAATGGTCTCCTTCTTCAGCTAACGAAACCCGCTCTTGGCGCGCGACACAATCACCCATTGGATGAGCGAGAACGCGATTCCTATGACGGCGCATAGCGGAATTATTAGTATCTCAATCAAGCGTTGTTCCACTACCTTGGGTAAATTAAAAAAAGGAAAAGGAAACCCAGAAAATGACGATTTAGTGCTCAAATAGAGCAAATCAAATTAATTACTCCCTCCGTTCCAAAATATTGGTCCATTTTTACTATTTGAGACCTCTTAAAAAATCGTCCATATTTTTTTATTTATATTATTTTTTATATCCAATATGGATCTTGTTTGATAGATCTCAATTAGTTTTATTAAACAAAATTTTAAAAAAATCCTATTAAACTTTATAGATTGTGAAATATAGACAGTTGTTTGAGTGATACGACTGCCTAAAAGAGACCAACAATTTGGAACGGATGGAGTAATTAAGAGAATTGAAAATTGAAGTATCGCTGGCCCACCCGACTGCTTCCTCGTCAGAAGTTTTGACTAAGGCAGAAGCTCGCCGAATTGGGCCTCAAGCTTCGCACCAAGATGATGATGCACATTAACACAAATGCATTTTGATTTTTTTTAAAAGGAGTGAAATTTTATATTTCTTGATGGCGTAGTAAAAAAACATAGCAAACATTTTCAATTTTTTGTTAAATGTATGAAGTAGGGGAAAAAAGAAAACTAAGAAGCAATTTTTTCAAAGGTTTTTTAGTTAAAAAAAAAAGACTAAAAAACTGTAGTATTCATTTCCTAAATAAATTGTTTCCATGTACTAAAGAGAGTATACTGACACTCTTAATACCTGAGGGAGCTTACTGTCATTCTTAATACTTGAGGGGATGTCTGCGTTGGCATAACATTTTTCGTGGAGATGATCCAAAGTCCACATCATCTCCACATCAGGCCCAGTTAGACACATACGCATTTTCCATCCACTTGTTGACTGAAAGGATAACATTGAAGTGCATCATAAACTATAAGGGTAAAATTGAAACAAAATATTTTATAAGGATACAAATGAAACGGGCACTATTTTATAGGGACCAAATAAGTAGATACGCCCTTCATTTTTTAATTCAAAGTTTGCATTTTTTTTTTTGGATAGTGGACTAATTTTTGTAGACAGAGGGACGACCACCTTTTGACCGAGTCAAGTTTCTGGTCTCTACATTATCAGAGAGCACTGTTATTTGTTAAAAAAAAGGCTCCATCAAAAGATTTTGGAAGTTAATGTATACTAGCATAATGCTTCGTACGGAAAGAATGATATGGTTAATTTTTTTTTTTCATTCGTTATTCCTAATCTATTACACGGGAATGAGACTCGATCCCGAGATGCAGTGCAGAGCATCCAAGAACTCTACCGCATGAGTTAGCCACCACTTGCAACGCACCTAAACTTGAAAGCCCTTCACTCGTGGAAGCGGAGATGGTGCAGCGCACCTAATGTGCTGGACCGTGCAGTGCATATCACAACCATCTATCTTGGAAATCAATAGTCCGGATTTGCTGAAGTTTTCTTACCTCACTTTTACTGGTACGAAATCGTCGACCATTGAAAACACTTTTGAACGGTTGAGATGTTGCGATGCACAGTGCAGCGCGCTTCTACACCAAATGCGCTGCAAGGTCCCCGGATCCCACACTTGTCAACTAACGTACCAACCCATTTCATTACGCAATTGAAGAAAACCATATGAAACAAAAATCATCAAACCAAACTCAACTTAAATGGTTACAATCTACATAAACCCAAAGGAAGAGGGAATTAAAGATAGAACAGAAAAATTACTCAGGTCACAGATTTGTACCTGCAAAGAACCTTACACCTAAGTACCCTCTCCTGCACATAAAACCCCGGCATTACCGTAATCTTTACCCGGCTTCGACTGCGTGATCTTTGTCGATCAACGGAAATATCTTCCATGAAATGAGGATCAAAACTTCTGTTTTCTTCAACCCTAAGGATTCCCAGAGGGGAATTGAATGAAAATGCAAGCAAATGGAGCAACCAAATGCATTTTGCAGCCACAAAAAATGACTGGAGCAGCTGCTCGGGCCAAGGCCGTGTCCAATTCAGGGTAGCGATAACACAACTCATTTTCTGATCGCAGAACTTGCTGAACTCTTCACTGTAGTATTTGGTTCCTTTCCTCAACACCTCATTCCAACTCAGGTTCCGAAGGGAAACGAACGACGAAAACTTCGCTTGGCGATCCTGATTCGGGTCTAAGAGCTTGGGGGAACCATTTTTTTCAAACACAGGGTTTTCAAAATCTTGGTAGAGTGATTGGTTTATGATAGCCTCCAAATGGTACAAAACTGCCCTCGAGTACTTTGAATTCAGCGACAGTTTATAGGGTTGCAGAAGGTCATCTATGTTCTCCATCAAAGTACTGTCAGTTTCTTCAATCTGGGAAACAAGGGTTTTGCAAAATTGTTTTACCGATAACCTCGCCTCGGATACCACTTGCAAGAACCCCTCCACCATTACTTCCTCGCTAACCGGCATCGAATTTTCCACGCCCCCCTCAATAGAAACTGATTTCCCTCTCTTGGGAAGATTTCCAAGCTTTTCTGGGACTTGGGAATCCTTCATTTGTTGTTGGACTACTGCTTGTCTCAAGGCCTTTTTCAGTTCTTCACAATAAGTTTCCAAGTACTCCAACTTCCCTTTGAGCTCTCCCAGTAATGACTTCATCTCTCCGGCTTCCATTAGGGCTTTATCTCGGCCCTCGTTTGCCTCCACGAGCTCTCTCTTTAATGTCTCAATCGACATTGCTCCCAAAACTTGGGAAACTTCCTCAGATTCCGTCCTGTTTGGCGAATTCACATTCTTGTGCTTCTTCTTCATCATCCGAGGAAACAACCAAGAAAGATTCAGCCCGCGGTTTTTGGGTTGCGAACGGAGAGAAGAATGTGAATCCGTAAGTGGGACCACAATATTGGAATTCCTGCTGCTGCTGCTGTTCTTGGTGGGATTTTCAGTTTCACTACTTGTAACTGCAGGATTGCACTTATTGCAGGAGGAAACGGATTTGAAGTCACCCATGCTTTTTCTCCTGTTTGGCTTGTGCAAATCGTTTCCGGACGATTTTCGAAGCAGGGAAATGGTGTTAGTACTGGTGACAGATTTTTGGTCTTCAGATGAACAAATGTGGGAGTCTGCTTTGTGTAATTCAGATGGGATTCCTTTCATTGAAGATATATTTGCATTTTTGTAATCTAATATGATGGTTTCATCACCATTTCCTCCCCCTAGACCATACTCTTCCCAAAATTCTGATACACTTTGATTGTCCAAATATTGCATTTGCTGATACCCTGGTAATGGCTCTTCTTCATAACTCTGTTTCAATGTAAATTCTAGTCAGCGAACTCAACTAAAATAAGAGAATTCATCACATGTTTGCAAGAAAAAAAAGAAAGAAAAAAAAGAAAGAAAAAATATGTAACAAACAAACTGGGTTGCTCTAATTGGCAACAGAGCCGGCCCTAGGGTTTAAAGTGCTGAAGGCCTAATCTAATAATTGTGCTTTCAAGAGTAGACACTTAAATAATCACAATACGAGAAAGCCAAAACAATCACAATACGATAAAGCCAAAATAATACGGAATTATGGAGCTCGTCGCCGGAGATCGTTGACGGACGACAGTGGGAACGGACGGACAGGACGGAGAGGGTGCACTGTGCCCACTGAGTCTGCTCGCAGTTAGGAAGGGCGAAGTGTCGAATTGTTGTGTGTTTTTATTTTGGGCCTTTAGGGCAAATGGACTTTTTTGTTTGGACCTTTTTTCTAAATCAAATTGGGCCTCTATTATTTTCTTATTGGACTCTAAAGACCCCTACTCAAGCCTAATAGCAAAAATTATCAAGATGACCCTATTTTTTCGGATTTTTTGGATGCCCAAATGCCCAGGCCTCTTGGGGTTGGGCCGGTCCCGATTGTCAACGACATGTCATGTGACTCCCCACAGATAAAGTAATGAATTCGAACCTCAAGTGGTGGATTAATAGTTAGATAGGTCATTCCCTATTCTGCTTGGTTGGGTGGGTTGGTTGGGAATGCATAGAATAGAATGCAGGGGCAGAGTTAGAATTTATGGGGAAGTCAAGTATGTAAAACTCCACACATTTTACTGCAAAGGATAGAAATTATAATCTTTATAATGGGATATTTGGGAAATTTTCTTTTGATTTTTGTGGATCGAATATGAAAAATATCAATAAAATCTTACTATACATTCCAAGAAAATCTTACAACTCAAACGAAATACAAAGAACCACTCTCTAGTATTAATTGAATATGGCTTATAGCTCAAGTATCAGTTGCTTAAACAAGGGAAAATGAGCATGGAATAAATTATTCAAAGAAATGTGAAGAACAAGGAACATAACAGTTGAAAATGATGAAATTGAAGTGTAAAGAGTTTTAGCTTCATCAATGGCTTTACTTTTAAGCCTTGGAACCTTGCCATGCAAGCAAGCCATGTGTAGCAACAACAAACATTTGAGTAAAGTGGGGATAAGGAATCTCTTGTACTACTTTAACCAAGTAACTTGCAGAATCAAGTTCCAGAGAGAATAGTTGAGAAATGGAGAAATCAATTAAAAGGAAGAAAATGGGGGAAAATCTCAGAATTTTTTTTTTTTTTTAAAAAGGAGAAGATAAAGAAGTTTGGTGGGGTGGGGGCTTTTTTTTTGGAATATTTGTGTCATTTGGTATTTTTGAAAGGTGGGGTTTATTTTTCTAAAATTAAATTTCTTTATGTAGTTTTCCTGTCAATTTGATTACTGTACTATTTTCATGGTCAATTCCTCCTCCTAGTTCAAACACAGCTCTCCTTAAAGAAGCCTGAAAAGTGTAAGCAAACCATAAATGACAGAATGAGGAGGCACCGATGGTGATGATTGCCTCCAGAAATAGGAACACATTCATAAATCATAATCATTGTAATAGTGAAAATTCTAAAATCAGTCCACTAGGCTGGCTGTCGTTAAGGTTTAAAAAGTATATTGAAATATGTAAAAAGTATACAGAAATATGTGAAAATATAAAATTAAAAAAAAAAGGTGAAAAAAGTACACTCGATTGTGTGTTTTTTTTGTGTTCTTCTTGCCTCGTTATCAATAGAAGGACCTTGCAATAAATAAATAACTAGAACAGCAAGCTTCAGCTCAATCACCATCCAAAACCCATTTCCAGAATTTCACTAAAAATCATAGAGAAAAAAACACAAAAACTCACAAACAGTTGAAAATCAAATCAATGGAGAGAGAGAGGTGACTCACTGGTGTAAAAACAGGGTAATCATGGGCAGAGAAGTGAGGAGTATGGTGTGGAACAGAAGGAGATGGGTATCTGAAATTCTTGGAAGGGCTAATATTCTTTCCTCCTCCTCCAACTAGAGAAGCATGAATGGCTCTGAGCTCTACTGCTTTTGCAATGGCCGCTTCAATTTCCTCTCTCCTAATTTCATTCTTGCTTCCACTCTTGTTTTCAAGGATTTCAGCCATGAAAAAACACAGAGTTTACAAAAGCACCAAAGTACGATAAAAAAAAAGGATTATTGAGAGAGAGAGAGAGAGAGAAAATGGGTTATGAATGGTTGGATTTGTTTTGTAGAGAAGAGGAAGATGAAGATGATGGTATCATATCCAATCAAGGATTCTAGAGAGCCAGAGAAAATAATGTGTGTGTGTGTGTGTGTGAGAGAGAGAGAGAGAGAGAGATGTTGGAGGTATATGAAAAACCCAAACCCAATGAAGTTTTTGTCTTTGTTCAATCAGTGGGTTAATGGTGTGAGATCGAGCGCATGTGAAGCAGAGGTGTGCAGTGGTTTTTACTCATTGCAAAGCATGTATAGATCAGGTGTGAATTTACAAAAGTGCCCATGGTTTCCTGAAATGAGCATGCATGGAGGATAGCCCATTTTCACATGATATGTTTTGGTATTATCTTCACTTGTAGTATAAATTTGTAAGCTAAAGCAAAGAGAGAATTCGTTGTACAAATACTACTCTTTATTCTTCTAAATCAAGAAATAAGGCATATCATGTTGAAATACAAACAATTTATGATTTATATATGAGGAAACTGAAACTCAAGATTTATCGAAACCCCACACATACCTCTAATTATTTAGATTAATTTGAATTGCACTTGTAAGAGTGTGAAATTAACAGGAAGGAACTCACTAGTGGGAGTTTGAATTCATTTTCCAAGAGGTCTAATTCATCATTGGAGTTAGATCCACCAACTACCGAGTAGGGCTACAAATGAACTGAGTCTTTTGTGAACTATTCGAGACTCGACTCGGTAAAAGCTCATTCGAGTTCGACTCGAGTACTAAACGAACCGAACCTGAGCCTCAATTTTAGGTTCATTTAGTAAATGAGCTGAACTTGAACCTGGACGTGACAGTACTCGGCTCGATTAGGCTCGCGAACCTAGAGTATATATATATATGTCATAAGAATTTGGGCTAATTGCCCAACAGTGGGGATTGGGGCAAATATTTGTCAATCAATGAGAGAGTTATCAGGAATTAGTGTCACAATGAGAAGGAAAAAAATAATCGCACATACATGGAACCCACTCTTAAACTGACCATCCTACCCCAATGTTGTAGAAACTTATCATTTTCACCTTCTTCAACCTATGGCGGCACCCCTTTCTCTCTCTCCAAACTCGTCATCCTCTCTCTCCTCACTCCACCCATGGCGCGACTCCTCTGCAAAATTGCCCAATCTAACCACCGCCCACTTGGCTCTCTCTCCTCGGATCCTAACCCACCACAACCAGTTCGACCAGTCCGGCAAGGCCCAACTAGTTGAGGTCGATCTTGACTCCTTCTCCTTCTCCGATTAAGAGGTCGAGGTTATGGGTTAATGAATTTTGGATTTTGCAAACCCCAAAATCCAGTCCCGCTAGGTCCAACCAGTCCGCGAAGTTATGGGTTATAGGTTTCGGCAAGGTCTAACCAGTCCGGCAACACCATTTGAAGGGTGCAACAAACTAGGACGAATGAATTTCTACAAGAGTGCAATATTTAATATTGTAGGATGCAACAAACTATAACGAATGGTGCAACAAACTAGGACCAATGGTGCAACAGTGACAATATCTTTCCAAAAGTGTGACTTGACGACACACTACAACACCATTTGGACCAAGTAGGGTGCAATGAATTTGTTGACGAGTGCAATAATTAATAATTTAGGGTGCAACAAACTATGATGAATGGTGCAATGGTGAGAACATTTTTCCAAAAAATGTGATGAGAATGAATTAAGATATCCAACTTTTTACTTATAGAAAATAACCATGGCTACTTTAACCAAACTTTTTATGAAAAAAATAATCATTGCTCCTTAAATGAAAACAAATTGCACTTTGAGTGAATTAACGTTGCATCCTTTGAACATAACCATTGCTCCTTAAATCAACTTTTTTATTTTGGAATAAATAATCATCAAGGGTTGGAGAATAATCGTACAATCATATTTATTTTGGAGAATAAATAATCATTGCACCTCCTCACCACTTACTTTGCATTCTTTCTCAACAGTTTTGTAATAGGGCTTGATACAATTGCACCATGACTGAACAAACAGAGATGGTCAAATCAAAATTTGTGGACTGAGATTGCAAGTATTGCACCTCGGCACCAATTACTTTGCATTCTTTCTCAACAATTTTGCAACAGTGCTTAATACAATTGCACCATGACTAAATAAACAAAGATGGTCAAATCAAAAGGTTTGGCAAATAGAAGGTTTATTCTTGAGGTCGCTATCGCTTTGGGTCTGGATTCGAGATACCCCAGTAACCGTGTATTTGGGTTTGAAGCTTCCTAGGCTCGGTTAAAGCTTCTTTGGGGGATCTATGAACAGAGAGAGAGAGAGAGAGAGAGAGATTGGCTCTAAAACTCCAAAAGTACTGATTCTAGTGAGAGAAAGGTAAATGTTTTTGGGTATTTTGGCATTTGGGTTTGTCTTCTTTTTAACATTTGGTTGATTAAGTGCATTTCGAGTTTACATGAGACAGAGATGAGTTGTTTCGACATCTATGCAAGATTTGGGAGTTTTTTTGTTTGCCCAAAAATGGTGCTTGCAGTATCTATCCTCCATGTTCAGTGATCTGGGTTAATTTTAGGTCAAGGGTAAGAATGTCCATCTGCATTTTTCATCCCATGTATGTGCAATTATTTTTCTCCTTCTCATTCTTCTCTAAATCCTCAAAAGTGTCTCATTGATTGGCAATTATTTGCCCTAAATCCCATTTTAGGGCAATTAGCCCTAAGAATTTCACATATAACCTTAAATATGGATAAACTTTTACATATACATAATGAAAATTTTATAACCGGTACATGTATCACCTTTTAAAAGTATTACTATAAACTTCTTATATTTTAATATGTTTTTACAATTCTATATACATAAAAGTATTACTATAAACTTATATGTATTCATGTAAGAAATGAATTTGTATTGAAGTTCTAGACCTGTATGAGAGCGTAAATACCTAATATTTTGGACTCGTAAACAAATTTGAATTCGACTCAAACCTAAGCAACTTCGACTCGAGCCCGGCTCGTCAAATTTTCATTGAGCTCGAGCATACCCTGGCTTGTTCCTACTGCTCTTAGCATGTCTGGTCCGGACTACCCTTGTCTTGGTTCGGACGAACAACATGGATTTCAGCCGTTTTTCTTATGATTTTAATGTAACTTTTAGGCCTTAGTATAAATAGAAGTTCCAAACATTAACGTGGGTTCCGAATATTGTTTGAGAGGCATCTTTGAGATAGAAGCAAGTGTTCTTCATATTCTTTGTTTCTTTTTCATATTCAAGAATATCGCACCTATGGCCAACTAACCCATTTTCTAGGGGGGGTGAAGCTCCACGCCAAGTAATCATGTCTTTTTGTATAGACTAGGTTTTTATTTGAATACAATTATATGTTCAGAACTTAGGTTCATGAAATCGTTTTCTATTCTTTCAACTCGTTGAGTATTTATATTTGCGTATTCAAATACCGTTCATACAATGATTTTCACTGATGTGGTTGGACTGAGATGGATTATGCTTATAAAACGGAGCGTGTCATTAGGCAGCTTGACTGCACTAGTGAGACTGTCCGTGCTACGGAATAGTCCATGCCTTTTAACAATCCCTATGTTTTCTTAATGATTATTGATAGGGATTGTAAGCCCTAGCGATAATCCCTTGCGATTCGAATATTAATCTGATTTATGCACTGCATGGTATGTGGTTAGGGTGAATTCTAAACCCTAGATCTGCTTTCCACCTGTTTCACTCTATTTAATTACTGCTCTTTTTAGTTAATTAATTTTCACGACAATCAAACCAACTTTTGCATCCCTCGAATTGAATTAGAAACCAATCGAATTTAGGGTAACTCAACCAACATGTCTCCGTGGATCGACACTCGAATTTGAACGCTATTTTTCTAGATATGGGTTAATTTCTTATTATTAAATATTCACGACACGATCAGTCTTCACCTTTTGCAGTCACTGTGTTAGGTTTACACTAAATTTTAGTAGTATTCCTTGCTGAAGGTAATCCTAATGTCTTTACTTTTTGCCGTCATTGGGTTAGGTTCATCACAAGTGGAATATTGTTCACGCTCACCTAATGAGGGTGAACAAAATATTCACTCTGATTGGTTGAAATAGTATGGGGTCCACCACAAATGGTGTGGATCCCATCACAAAGTGATATCATGCTTACCAAAAAGTGCATTGATTTCCTGGACTCCACACCATTTCAACCAATCAGAATGAAGGTTTTGTTTATCCTCATTAGGTGAGGGTAAACAAATTTGCACTCGTTTATCACTAATCTGTATGAAGCAGTTCACTATAGGCCCTATTCCACTAACTCAAAAAAACTAAAAAGTCAGCTTATTTCTAAAATCGAGGCAGTCACTCTCTCACAATATATCACATAAAAAGTCGTGAAAAGCCAAAAAAACCAAAAAACAAGCTTACCGGAGCACCCCTTAATCTGCGTACAGAACTCTGAAAATAGTCTTTGCATAGAGGGGTAATTTCGTCTCCCCAAAAATTCTGAGCTGTATAGAATAGATGCAGATTGGACAAAGAATCCATTTCCTTCCAAAGACTCTTCAGTGTCTTCTCCTTTTCTCTTCAATAGTGAATCACTGAATCTTGCGAGATACATACAGATATTGCTGACAATGTGGGGGACCAGACAGGCCTCCCCATTATTGTTAAACTACGTAAACGCCCTTCAAGAAAATATACAAGCATGTCCGTTTTAATTTTGTGCTGCAAAAGACAGTCCGTGCAACTGAAGAAGTCCTCTAAAAATAAAAGTATTTTTAGTTCGAATTTGTTAAAAGATTCTTTCCGGTAAAAGAATATTTTGCCACTAAGAATCTTTTACAAATTTTAATCATTCAATGTCAAGATTATTAACAGTTGAGAAATGACTGTTTCCTACCGTCCAAATCTGCTTTTTTTTTTTTGTCATTCGATATACATCAGTGTAGGGTTAGTGGTGTAGTTAGTGGGTTAGTCCAGAGAAGTTCTAGAAGCTATCCATGGCCCTAAATCCTAAACCCCAAATGTCTCTGCCGAGGCGTAAACTCTGATCTCGCTTGTGGAAGAACCAGGAGATAACCGTCAGGCTACAAGCCCTTGGTTCTACCGTCCAAATCTAGATATAGAGAATCGAAGTACATAAACTAGAACCTCTAAGAGAATATCCCAGAAAAAGAGAGAACGTGTGATACTGAATTGAGGGTCATTTGTGAGAAAATAAATATACTCCTATTAGTTTAGGAATTAAATCATTGTTTTTTAATCTGCGAAATGGAATTCCAGATGGGATAGTGCGAAAAAAAAAAAAGAGAGAAGCAAATGTAAGGTTTCGGTTGTTTCCAACTTTTCTTGGACATATCATTATTTTACATAGAATCCAACTTTGTTAACCAACTACTCCCCAAAAAGATCATATAATGGAAGTTAGTTTTTCAACCCACCACATGCAAAAAAGTGTGCTTTTTTACATTTTATTCACGCAAAAAATCCCAAAATCAATCAGTTTACATTTGATTTGACCACCAAATTGATAACTTGGAGGCTTGATTATAAGATCTTTTAACTCGCATAAATTAAGGAAGGATTTTTAATTTTTTTACATCTTATTATCTGGAATATTAGAAATTTGTCCATAATTGTGTGCACAAATGCCCCAGCTAGAGATCGTAGATATAGCAGGCAGGCAGGGAGGCAATCTGATTTACCTTTATTAGTAGACATGCCACAATAAATTTTTTTTTTTTTTTGAACCGGAAGAGTATGAGAAGGGGCTACCAGCGTAGCAACCCCCCATGGATGTAACCATTGGGGTTCCCGACCCGCTGTGGAATGTCCGGTTGAACCATAGCTACTGTCCGAATAAGACAGGTCGTCACCACAACACCACCTAGGTGACTAAGTTGGCTAAATGTCGTCCCTGCAAACCACACAAATCCCAGCAATGGCATGGGAGGGATTCGAACCTGGGAGGTCCATGCGCAGGGAGGGAGGGGAATCTTATATTCTTATTTCATTCACTTTGCCTAACTAGACTACCTTAGTGGTGTGCCACAATATTATTAGGACCAATTCGTTTATACATTTACACGTAATTACACCAGTCATAAACTCTTAACTTATTTTCCTCAAAAATAAATAAACAATAATAATGGGTTCTCTATGAAAAACTCCCACATTAAAAGAGGAGAGGAAAGTTTCCATATTGTTTTTGTATTTTTTTTCCTTTTGCTAGTGTGCAGAAGCCTATTTTAGTAATATGCACAAATGGAAACGGAGACAAATGTAAAGACAGAGTGTTTGGGATGAGGTAAGATCACTTTCAATTACGCTGGCGGCCTTAACCGAAGGAGATGGAATCGGTGTCTCTTTAGTTGGTACTAGTACGAAACAAAGCAATGGCAGAGGCCAGAGAGAGATTGTGTAAAACCCATTGGCTCAGGTTTTTTCTTTCTTTTTTTTATGACCGGATATCCGGAATAGACTGTGCGCACCTCGATTAATTCTGGAACCCTAGAGGTAACGGCCGGGCATAACCCCTAGTGGCTCCAAGAGATTCTGGGCAAGATATATTAACCCGAGATCTTAAATAGGAGCAAATCCCTAAGTCTCAAGATTAGACCACTTTGTCAATCCCATCGGGTTCATGGCACAGTTCTTGAGAATGACTTTGGTGGTACGATTCCCATTCGATCGTAAGCTGTTCTTTTCAAAGCAAAAGTAATACTCCACTTGAAAGTAGAAAGGAAGGGAGAGAAGGAAGTCTAATGGGTAGTTAGTTCAGTCTTGTGTTGATTTTTGTTTTGTCCTCTTTCGATTGTTCCATTGCTGTAAAGCAGATTCCCACTGTTTCTTTTGGCTGTGTATGTATCACAATTGCTCTAACAAATGCAGACCCAATAATTTATACTCCATCTAATCTACTCTTTTGAACAACTCCATCGTCATACCTTTCATATTTTTCCACAGTTTAGGTTTGTTCATTCTTTCCTTTTCTTTTTCTTTTTTCTTTTCTTTTTTTTTTTTTTTGGTTGAGTTTTGCATTAAGAAATATACAGATAAGGTTACATGACCCAAAGAATTTACCTTTGTGGAGAATCAAACTAGAAATAACTTGAAACCAACGATTAGGTTTGTTGTGCATAATGAGTTTTGCTTCTCTCGCACCCAGGTACGGACCGCAGAGTATCCCCGAAGAAAAAAAAAGGGTCGGCGGAGAGAAACGGGTTAAGTGGGGTCACTTGACTCCCCGGAGGTGGCCAGTACTTCTTATAGGATATGTAAATATTTTTGGATATTATATATTGATTTGTCCCATGTATATCATATATCTTTTTTTTTATCGGCATGTATATCATATATCTTGCCCCAAAGAATGAACAAAAACTATAACTCCGGTTGTCGCGCCCGAGATTTCGATCAAGAGGAAATGGGGTTATGGTCAGGTGATCCAAGTGATATTCAAAGTGACGTGGTTTTATAAAATATGGGTTTTACAGCTATGACTGAACTAGACTTTTAGAAAACATATTTGGTTAGTATAAAATAAATAACTCAAAATCGCCACCTGGCAAGGAGTTTAGGTGTGCCAAGTCACCCCTTAAATAATCTGAGGACAATTCAAGTTTTAGAAAAATGATGTAGAACAGATTGCCACAAAGTTTATGAAAAGATTTGACAATTACAAATCATAAAAGAATCATTGATAAGATGTTCCGTTATGACAACTTTGGTAAGGAGATTTTAATTTATAGGAACGTTTGTTACTCTAAAATTTTCCTTTTAACTTATGCCTCTTGTTTTGGCAACTTTTATTAGGGAATAATGTTAGTAGAAGATTGTATTTAGTGCTGCTTGTTTAGCACGATTTAGTTTCCTATTTTCTAATTTTTCAGAGTTATTTTATTTCCTTATTTTATTTTGTTTGGTCCATACTCCAAGATATATTCTTTGTAGCCAAGCATTACCTTATTAGCTAGGCCTACTACCAATATAAATAGGTGCAACGTCAATCTCCCATGTTTTTTATTCAATCATTCATCAATAAAATTCTACAGTTCTCTCTATATTCCTTGTGCGCAAGGTGTTTATCACTTCTCTTGTGGATTCAAGAGCCCGTATGTTAGAACAAGATCTAACCAATTCGTCTATTAGAGCAATATCTAGTCACTCATTCGTCTACTAGAACAAGATCTAGTTTTCTTCCGCTACAACGCTGCGTCAAAAAAAGCATGATATCTCGGGTCGAAAGACCCGTTTTTGTTTAATATAATTAAATGACTCAGTTTTTTATTTGGTCTACGATTTTAGAGAAGAAAGAATTCAGTAATTCACTATTACGTGTAGGAAAGCTGGAGCACCCTACCCAGCCCTTGCGGTACTCGAAATAAACTTTTCGAAAATAGATAAGTGATTGAGACTTGTGAGGATAAAAGATTACATGCATATGATGAGAAGAAGAAAACTAATGTTCTGTGTGAACATTTATTGCATAGATATTTAAATAAAGTGGCGATATATACAAAAGAAGGATTTGGACCGAGCCCGGTCTCAGGGCTTACGTATCTCCATTCTCAAGAGAATCAGGTCATTACGTAGTTTACAAAGACAAAAATAAATTTTGGGAATTGGGACCGAACCCGGTCTCAGAGCTGCTTACGTATCTCCGACCTCAAGAGAATCAGGTCTCACATAGTTCGAAAAAGAAGCTAAAGTTTTAGAGAAATTAAACTCGATTGGGAATTTGGCCAGCGAGGCAGAGAGGCTTTTCTACCGTACACAGAATACGAAAATCTAATAAGTTCTTCTCAAGTAACAAAAATGTAGAAAACTCGGTCCAAGAATACAAAAAAAATTAGGACATAATTTTTAGATTAGGCCTAGGTCGCGGACATCCACATACCTTGGGCCGGCCATGTCCCCGAGTCGATATTGATTATCAGGATTGTTCATTTTTTTAGAATTCATTGAGAAAATTAGTTATACTATAAATTCTGTTTATCAAATGTTGTCTAATATGATCTTATAATCCATGATAATTAGTATTCTCTTCTCTCTCTTTTTTGTATTGTTTTGATGGTTTAATGTAATTTCTTCCTATTTCTCAAAAAAACTAAAGAAAGTGTTGTGGAAGAAAAGCTCTTCCCATTTTCGTTGATCGAGTTTTGAGTAACTTCTAACATAAACTTGCGAATTGTTTGGGCTGAACATTGGGCTGGGCTAAATCGTGCCATTGAGTTCTATGGATTCTCTTCAAAATGTGAGGTACGAGATTTTTACAAGTAGTATTGGACTTGGATTCTGGGACTTCAGAGCCTCTCCGAATCGGATATCGATTATCGGGATTGTTCATTTTTTTCAGAATGCATTGAGAAAAATTAGTTATACTATAAATTTTGTTTATCAAATATTGTCTGATATGATCTTATCTACTCCCTCCGTCCTTTTTTAAATGTGTACAATGGGAATACGTGCATTTTCAAACCCCTAAAAAATATATTTTTCTATACAATTTTATGTCTTTCTTTACACCAAACTAAAGTGCTTAAAGAGTACTTTAATTTGGTGCAAAAAAAATTCAAAATTTTTTAGTAGAAATATATTTTTTTACGTCCTAAAAAATACACGTTTCCCAAAATACACATTTAAAAAGGGACCGAGGGAGTATTATATTTTGATAAAATGTGTTCCAAAGACTGGATCAGAAGTCGGAACTCATTTTTCTTTCAATAAGTTTGGACAGCACCAGCACAACTGCCAGCGTGGCTATCGGTTTATAAGTAGCTCTTTGGAGTGGATTCTATTTGGTGTTGTTTCAGATGATTCCACCCGTGCATTCTCTGGTTTGAGTTTGGAATTTCGTTCATCAATCTCAACAGACAAATCTTAAAGCACAAACCACTATAGGGAATTTTCACATTTCCAAGTTCAACTTCCCGACAACAGAATTATACTAAATTTTTTCAACAATGTTATGGGTACATCACACATACACCCGAAATGCACACCAAAATAATGTGACAAATGAGGAGCCATCCATTTTAAGTTAGCCACACATTGAGTTTCTCCTCATCTGCCACATTACCTTGATATACATGTATTATGCATAAATGATATACTCATATCATTTAGACTTTGTTTGGTTTCCTTTTTCTCCCATTTTCAAAAAAAAAATGAAAAAAATTCTCCATTTTTCCAATTATTTTTTACATTTTTCTCTCTACTTATTACCTCATTCTCTATCTCTCTTCAATTATTAACTCATTATTCTCATTCCAAAAACTCAACCAAATACTATCTCAAAAATTCTTCTCAAAAATTTCTTTTCAAAACTCATCCAAACACAGCCTTAATTTTTCTCTCATGATAAATGTGTACCAAAATCATAACAAATGATCTTCTATCTCATAAAATTGGACATGCATGATGATGTTATTGGCAATGTCTAAAGCTGAACATTCCTCATTGTCATAAAAAACAAGTAGAAGAAATAGTAAGAGCACAAAGCCAGATCCAATGAGAAAAAACTAGCAAAATACTAGTACTACTACACCAACATCCAATCCAAACATGGTTGGACGTCTCGGATACAAAAAAAAGATATCACGTAACAGTACCCATTCAGCATACAAATTTTTCTAGATAGACAAAAAATATACTACTAGGAAGTAACAACTACTACTACTACTATAGCACCACCAAAAAAGCCCCTCTAACCATTTAAGCCCTCTCACCACGAATCCTCCTTGCAAGCTGAATATCCTTAGGCATAATAGTAACCCTCTTAGCATGAATCGCACACAGATTCGTATCCTCAAACAACCCAACCAGATACGCCTCGGCCGCCTCCTGAAGCGCAGCCACTGCAGAGCTCTGGAACCTCAAATCCGTCTTGAAGTCCTGCGCGATCTCCCTCACCAGCCTCTGGAACGGCAGTTTCCTTATCAGAAGTTCCGTGCTCTTCTGGTACTTCCTGATCTCCCTCAACGCCACCGTTCCCGGCCTGAACCTGTGGGGCTTCTTCACGCCTCCCGTCGCCGGCGCCGACTTTCTCGCAGCCTTCGTCGCCAGCTGCTTACGCGGGGCCTTTCCTCCGGTTGATTTCCTCGCAGTTTGCTTTGTCCTTGCCATCTCTGGTTGGGGAGTTTCTGGATCTAGAGAGAGAGAAGAGTTTTTTTAGAGAGAGAAAAGAGACTGGTGAGAATGGGGATGGTGTTTTGGAGGTTATTTGTAGGAGAGAGATGTGGGAGGGAGGGAAGTTTGAAAATTTTGAGAAGGAAAGAAAGAGTGTGGACCGTTGGATTGGAGGGTGTGATGGACGGGTGACGTTTGTTTACTTAGTGATCCGCGTGAAGGCTTAAAGGACCAATAGGAGTCGAGACAAGTATTTTTGCGGCGGGAATGATTTTGGAGGCTTGGATTAGGAGTATTTCGTTGAACGGCTGAGATTCTTTCGTATGGGGTGGTTTGCTAAAGTGGGCGAACCGGGCTATGCAATGCAGCCTAAAGAGTTGTGGGCTATGAGCCTATGACCCACATATTTCTAAAACCGTTGATTTTTTTTAAATTTTTTTTTTTTGATAACCAAAAAGGATGGGAGGGGGCGATCAGTGCCCACTTGTGGAATGTCCAGTTTGAGTCATAGTTGTTGTCCCAGTGGACAGGTCGTCAGGGCCGGCTAATGGGGAAGGCGGGGGAAACACGGGCTTCGGGCCTCTAAAAAAATGCTAAAATCGAGATCTCCCAAATTTTTAGTATCCATGTATATATTGTCTATCGAGAAGGATTTGGTGAAGAAATTTGAGTATGAAGACTTAATTAGTACGTTTGCAGCAAAAAAAATGTGAGAAGAATAATTTTCAAGTGATGAATTTTGAGATATTGTAATGGTTGCATGTTTTTTTTTTTTGGATAACCGTATATATATACTTTTGTAATGGTAAAGTTTTATAATGATGTTCACTTAGAAGAGTAGAGAGAACCCCTACCTCAAAGATTTTGCTCTCAATCAAGAACAAGCAAGCCCTAGCTTCAAAACTCCAACCCAACCGAAATGCAAGCCTTCAAGCGAACACTAATGCAACCCGGGCTTCAAATGACTTGAACAAACACGTAGGAGGATGGATCTATGAAGTATTTAAGTGTGGGAGAGTGAGAGTTTTGAGAGGGAGAGGGGGAGGGGGAGGAGGAGGGGGCCGGCCACACCAATGGGGGAGGGAAATGTGATTTTCTCTCTCCTCCTTGGTACATATACTCATTTAGTTTTTCTCTCTCTAAACTAGAGCTTCTCTCTCTAAACTTTTCTCTCCCACAGCCGCCTATTCTAGGGTTTTCCGCCTGGGGGGTGGAGCGGCTCCTCCTCCTCCCCCGGGCCCTCCCCTTCTCCTCTTCCTCCCTCTCTCATCCTCCCTTCCATCTTCCTCTCTCTCTTGCGGCTTCTCCCCTCACCATATGGTTTTGGATCCGACGGTGGCCACAGTGTTGGCTGCGGCTTCTTTCCTAACGGTGTGTCGGTACGGCTGCCCATCGCGCCGGTTTCCTTGCTGGAGGATCTCGGTTTTGGCCTAACGGCTAGCGGCTGGGCTGTTTCCATGTGGTGGGGTCCCGTGGCCTCTGGTGGCGGCGGAGGCGGTGCTCCTGGGCGGCGGTTCATTTTGTTGGTGCTCTCCGTGGTGCTGATGGGAGTGTTTCGTGTGGTCCTTGGGTGGTGGAGGCTCATTTTGGTGATGCGGCAGTGGATAGCTCCGGGTGTTTGGGGTGGCGGCTTGGGTGGATGTGTTTAGGGTTTTTTGTTGGGCCTGGCCCTTTGTTTGTTTTGCTTCGTGTCTTTGGTTGGGCTTTGCCCTTGTTTGTATTTTGTTTCGTGTAGTTTGCTCTTTGGCTTGTAGTGGAGCAGCGGTGGAGCGCAGGGACGGCGGTGGGGTTGCTTTGCGCGTAATGCCTCGGCGTCGAGAGGGACCTTGGAACCTTAGTCTGATGACTTGGGTTGATCTTTGTGTTTTGTTGTTGTTTCGGCTTTTGAGTTGTATTTTGTACTTTGAATTCCGACGGACCAAAAAAAAAATATATATATACTCATTTAGAAAAATTACACTACGGAGCCTCTATGTCACTTGTTTGTTACCGAAGAGTCCCACATCCCAACTCCCAAAATATTTTCATATAATTCCTCAACTTTAAAACGAAAAATTTTATGCAAATTTTCGAATTCTTACATTCTACCATCCTCACAAAAAATTTATCCTCAAAATTTGTGTCCATGCTAGTCAAGCAACTATATACCACACATGCCATGCAACCAATATCATAATTGAACAAGTATCTAACATAATTTCTTTTCTGATTCTGTTACATTTGCCCCTTCTTTTAACCGTCCGATTTAACTGCATATGAAAGCCAATAATAATTGAAAGAGTAAACAAAATATGGAACAAAAATAGTTAGACACTGTTTTTTTTTTCCCTATTCAATCTTGTATTCGTATGTATAAATTTCTTTATTTGAAGAGAGAGAGGGGGGATGAAGGAGAAATCATTCAATACAGAACCCAAAGTTTTCCCATACATGTGGCCTTCGGGTTTGATGGCATCTACCAACGTGGGTGCAGAAGTACCATTTAATGGAGTAATGTAATGAAAAAATAAAAACCACCTTTGGAGTAATGTAAATGAGCAAAGTAAAATTCACTAATCAAACTTTTAACAAACGAAGAAAAGGCAAAAAAAAAAAAAGGAAAAAAAAAGAAGGAAAATTACCTAGCAGTTATCCAATTGGCCATGGCGGTCACTGTGAGCGTTTTTCTTCATCAAATCATTAGATCATTAAAAAATATAAGCCGTTGAAAATGACACGTAATCCCAAAAGAGACTTTCATTTTGGGACGGAGGGAGTACTATTTTTCTTCTTATCCCATGTTTATTTGTGCATGAGATTACTGAATGAACCCTTTCAAAAAAAAAAGAAAAAGATTATATAATAGACAGGTTCTATCCTATCAATACGCAAAAAGAAAAAAGAAAAGAACAAAAGAGACACACTGCAATACACTTTTCAATAAACTTTCAGTGACTTATGTACTTTTCACATACTCGATGCATTTTTTGACATTAACAACAGCCCAGTGGGCTGTTTATAGCATTTTCTTATCCTTCCTTTTATAACCAATCATTCCATCGTCTTGGAACACTACCACGTGATGTCTCGATAGAATGCTCAAGTACTTATGAAAGTGAAGCTTAAAAAACAAGTGCACCAAAACAAAACTGCAGCTATTGAAGTAAATAGTACTAGTATTCATTAGATGAATACTGTCCAAAGTATCATTCAAGTAATCTACCAACTCTGGAACTCTATGAACCACTAGTCCTCAAAATACTCTATAGCGACAACAACATTATAATAGTAATGCCTCGCACCTAAGTCATATTTACTGGCTTGTGTGTATATATCCCCTGAATAACTCCACAGAAAAAGGAGTCCCCTTTTTTCTTGCAAATTTTGTACGGAAAACACCTTAGCATATTCCGCAGATTGTAGCAAAACTAGAGGCTCAAAATGCATCTTCAGGAAGTATTTGTAGTGCCTGGCGTCACCTGCAAACAGCGGAAAAGGGAGTAAAATAAAGCAACGTTAAGCTTTTCATGATTTTTTGTTATTCACTTCTAAAATTGTAAGATTTCTGTATCTCAACTACATAGCATTAAAATACAACTAACAGAATCTAAACACACAGCGATGAGGCATTGACAACAATCCAGTATAGAGTCAATCTTCATTTTCTTATTTATCGCATGTTGTATTGGTTCACACAAACTACATGCAGTCTATGTAATGAAAATAGGCAAGAGAAATAGCGAAAGAATGTGTAGCCATTTGGGGATTTGGGATGCAGACATAGGCTGTAATAGGAAAACCCCATAATACTCGTTTCTCTACATTTTCCTTATCTACTTATATACCTTATAAAGGAGGTGCAGAAATTCAGAAGTTTTGCCTGAAGCAAGAAACAAACTTCAAAGATATATGTAATTTCTATTAGAGAACGCTTAAAACTGCAAATTTTCATAGCAAAAGAAACGATGATTCTAAGTTCCAGTTGGGAATCTAAGACATTCATGTATTGGCATCATGCATTGTGCTCAATTCCTATTTACTTACTAAACCCATCTCTTCTGTGAGGCTGCAGCCTTAGTTCCAGTTTGAGTTCTCGTCCTAGTTTTAAGATCTCCACCAGCTGATAGAAACTGCAACGGTCTTAAAGAAGGTACTAAATCCTGATTCATTGATTTCTCTTTCAGAGGACTAATGGGTCTTGATTTTTGCTGCCTGTCTGTTGGTTTCATTATGGAACCACAGCTTCTTTCCTGTTCTGATTTTTCCTTTCTCCTCAAAGCAACATCACTATTCGGAACAGAAGAATCTGGATTTATAACAAGAGCGGCTTGTGGGCGGTTTCTGAGAGGGCAATCTGAATCAGAAGATGATGAGCCGGTGGTACTATCCATATCATACAGGAGGTTTTCTGCCATTACTGGTAGCTGCCTAATGTTTGAGCTTGTTGAATAGGAGGGTCTTCGTAGTCTTGTCAAGTGCACTACCTGCGTCATTTGCATACAATCATTACAAGGGTTCAATTGGATTCACTCGATATTGACAGTGACAAGATTTTCTATTTTTGTGCTTGCTAAATTTGTAAATATGAAATTAAGACAGTGCTACTAACATCTAACTGTTTTCCACTTATCTACTTTGAACTGGTTGATAATTAGGTTAAAAGGAAATGGGCAATTTTTCTTTCTTCCTTTCCGAACTATTCTGCAAGTTGTTTTCAGAGTTATGTCCCATACCGCTAGAATTTATAAGAATCCTCACCTTCTGTTCTAGAATCAACATGTCCTTCTTCAGTCTTGTAATTCTCATGTTCTTTGTACGGACCATGTCTTCCAACTCTGCAATCCTCTGTTATGAATTACATTAAAATTTAGAAAGTGGCTCAGCTTGGCAAACAATAACTATTCGCCATGAAGAAATGCAGATAAACATTAGTGATGTAAGTACCTTAGAACCAGCAGCTTTAGATGAGTGTAGGAAAGTGGATAACTCCTTTATGGTGGAATCCTTTTCTTCGCATTCCTTCTTGAGATTGTATATATCTTGTCTGATTGATGATGTGTTTAGCTGTGGAAGTTTGGCCATGCGGTATTAGTCTTACAGTTACAAAAACTCAATTAAGAGTTCAGCAATTTGCTTTGTTTATATCTTAAACATTTGACAGATGTTTATGTTTATCATTGTTAATGAGCCTCAAATGCTGACGAGAAAAAAGCCCAGTATTCTCCCAAAATTCCTAAGAAGAAAATGTGAAGACGTCATCTTCTTACCACTTCCATAAGTAGTGTGTGCTTCATATCTGCACCTTATTCCATGTACCGAGTCTTTTTTGGAGGAAGGGTGCTGTTTAAGGATCACTCGTACGAGAAATCTTCGATACCAGATAGCTAAAAATGTTATCACGACAATGGAAAAAGAATACTATTCTATTTCTGCCTATTGTGAAAATACACTCAAGGATGGTGTACTTCTCGCCTGGAGATCTGTTTTAAATGATTGCGGTTGTGCACTTATATTGCCAGTGCAGTGCTAACATCCCAAAAGGCACCACATGTCCAATAAAGTAACCTGAGGTATAGCCCATAAGGAAAAATGGCTAAAACTCCTAAGATATATGAGGTTCGGCTGTAATACATATTTGTCAGCTCATGTGAAACCAAAACTTCAATTACATTCAGAGTAGAAGTTGCTTCTGGATATTGTATTACCTGTATATCAACAGAGGAAGTGACACTGGAACCCCAATCCGACAAATCAGACATGCGACGCTCCTCTGGTTCTGCCACGTTTGATATACGTCCTTTGTACTTGAGCATTTCTTCACCACTTGATCCTTTGACAATTGAAGCATCCTAACAGGCAAGAGAATAAGGTAACCATTTGATTATAGACTTTACATCTCTGCCAATCAACTAAATTGTCAACTGACTGGAAGGTATGTTATCCGGAAACATTCTCACCATTGGATGGCTTGCCTGATGCTGATCAGAAAGCCGACAGCCATAGGAAACTGATTTATCTTTTTCGAAGGCAATTGGTTCGTCAAACAAGGAATCAATATCCTTGGAAAATGACATGTCGTCCCAAGTTCCTGGCTGATCCTTGAAATAATTCACTTGCTCGCATAAATTATCAAGCTTCTGTTGCATGCTTAATAGCACCTGATCCTGAAAATAGCTTAAGCAATACAACTAAGTTCCGTGACTACTTCTTTGGACATAACATAAGGTTCGAATTCCATGTGTATCTACGAATATTGAAATAAGCAAAACAGACAATGAAAGGTGAAAACTGCAAATTATTATTTGATATACAAGACATTACTCCAAGAAGGAAAACATATAAAGAACTGATGAAAAAATATAAATAAAAAATCAGACTGCAACCCCAAATTATATGAGATTTTTTTGTTCATGCTAAATGGCTGCATTTACGGGGAATTGACCAAACTGAATAATTAAAAAAATCCCCAAAATTAGTTTTATTTAATGTTCTTCTTTTCTTCCTTCTATTTTATTAGTTAGTATTTAAGCTGAAAATGAGGATAACGTGGAGCAACTAAAGATTAGTAAACAAATCCACGAGCAGGACCATGCCAAGGGGATTGTAGCCCAATGGCGTTTCCTGGTCCTTCTCTTGTGGGAGACCGGGTTCGAGCCCCATCGTGGGTGTTTGTGATTGAAGGCTATGGAAAGCCTTTCAACCCCTTGGAGTAACTTACTAACTCTCCCTAATCCCCACTGATGTATACAGGTACTTTATTTGAATCAAGGAGTTTTTTGTCCATCCTTCTCTTTGTCAATGAGGGCAATGTGATATCCAGCAACAAATTGAAAATTAAGCCAAGCGCTTTCAATGAAACGATGCCCCAATCACTACCTTGAGAAAAAAAATTATACGAAATGGAAAAGTTGAAAAATAGCCCTAAAACCCAAATCAATAAAACCGACCAAAAAAATTCAAATTCTAACCTAACGCATTAGTGGAAGTAACCTATTCTTACAATGGATATATGGAATCAAATCCATTTCTCAACCGTCCTAAACCCTAATTAAGCCAAACTTAAAACAACAAAAACAAAAACAAATTCACAATTACTAACCCTGAGTTCAACCGATTTTCTGAGCTGAAAAATCTGTCTGTTTTTGTTCGAATTCGCGGCCGCAACAGCTACAACAGCAACTACTAGAATCCGATGAATGGGGCTAAACAGTTCCCAAGCCACGGCTTCATCCGGGCTCAATCCACCGCCTATGGCTCTAGCCGAGCTGGCTTCTTCCGCGCCAACGAGCCGACCCTGGAGAGACACCCAAGCGAGCTGCCTCGCGGCTCGAACGGGCCGGTTGGGCTTTGTAAAATGGCTCGAGAGGCGGCGCGGTGAGGGCGAGAATGGAGTCAGAGAAACAATAGATAGCGGTGGCGGCGGGGGCTGAGCCGCGCTGAATCCGCTCTCATAGTCGTCGTCTTCCATCGGAGAGAGAGAGAGAGAGAGAGCGTGATTGAAGCGACTGTATTTATTGTAGAATTTGTATCGATATGTAATAGGGAAGGAGGTGTATTTCAAATTTTGTATTTGAGAGGGAAATTCGAGAAAAACATTGCTAGGTGATCGTTGAGCACGCCTGGTTTTGTGGGACTTGGGTTGGGTGCTGTGCACCTGGGTGCTGTGCACCGTGTTGTACACTTCTCGGTCGTCCGATCATGTTTTGGACAGCCTGGATGTATTCGGCAATTTTAATTAAATTTTGATTTATTTTTATCGGTAAAAAATCAAACACATCCGGACCGTAAAAAATCAAACACATCCGGACCGTCCAAAACACAATCGGACGGCCGATAGATACACAACACGGTGCATAGCACCTAAGTGCACATCACCCACCCCGTTTCCGGTTTTGTGACGCCTGTATGGCTGTATGTACTTTATTTTCTTGGGAATTACTGTACACCTACCAGTTTTTTTTTTTGAGTTTTGCTAGTCGTTGTTTTGATGAATAAATTGTCGCATCCTAAATCCTCTGTGCCCGAAACCTTTGTGCCGAGGAGTTTTGGATCGTTGGATTATGATTTTTTTTTTTTATGCTTTAATACTTCTGGGTGATCCAATGGCCGAAAACCCCTCGGCACAGAGGAACAGGGGTTTTTCGGCACAAAGGATCTGGGTTCAAATTGTCGTACCAGACTACTAGTAATTTGAAGGAAAACCCTAAAAATTACTCCATCTGTCCCAAATTAATGATCACTTTTCACTATTTGGGATATCTCACAAAATTGTCCATAACTTTCAATCTGTAATACTTTTAATATCTAATATGGATATTATTTGATAGATCTCAATTAGTTTTATAAAATAAATTTTTTGAAATTATAAAAAATGTTATAGATTGTGAGATATAGATAATTTGTTAAGTGATACGATTGCCGAAAAGAGACCATTAATTTGGGACGGAGGGAGTAGTAACTTACTAGGCCGTCGTTAAAGACTTAAAAGTATATTTAGATATTTAAAAAGTGAATAATAGTGTGGGCAAATATATAAAAAAAATTGTAAAAAAGAACATTGAATTGTGTATTTTTTGTCTTCTTATTTGTTTATTATCAACTTACTAACAATAACAATAGAAGGACCCTTATTTAGAAATCAACTTGGAGTAGGGTTATTAAAAAAAAAACGGTGAACCGTGAATCCGGTTTGGACAGAACCGATCCGCACGTTTTGGATTTTAACTGTGGATTAATGGTCCAGACATAGATTGAAAAAATAAAAAACTGTGACTCACGGTCCTGACACAGATTTTGATTTTGAAACCGTGGATTAACCGATCCGAACCGTGAAATTTTTATTATATATAATCCATCTAATGATTCTTTTCGATCTTGTACTCAGGTACACGGAACACCAACGCAATCTCGACAAACAAAGTACAAACAACTACATCAACAACCTGACGTGAATGGCCTCTTTCTTGGAATGAATTCATAGGCACTTGAAATTAGTTAGACTTCTATAACTTTATAAAAAATATAACAAGACCCGCTGGACTGTCGTCATCATAGTTTAAAAATATAAATATATATGTATAGATAAATTATTTTTACCACTTTTATAAATATTGTCAATTTGATATTTTTATATGAAAGGTTATACTGTTATATCCTATAAAATCTAGGCGGTAAACTGTTATATAGAAGTCTAATGAAGTGTTTGTTTCAATGTTGAGTTTGGGTTTTTTGAATGAGTTGATAAATTTTTTTAGAATGAGTTAAAAATCCGTGGACAAATCAGGAACCGATCCGTCACTCGCGGATCGGATTGGAACCGAACCCTGAGACTTTTGGATTGGACACGGATTTTATTTTCAAAAAACCGTGACTCGCAGAGTAGGATTGGATTCATGTCAATCCGGACTGTGAGCACCCCTAATTTGGAGTCCAAATTTTGGACACTAGTACTAGTAAAAATTATAGGTCATTGATTTTCACACCCTCCAATTTGATATTCACGCCCTTTTTTCTGTCTTTAGTAAAACTTTTAAACTTAATTTTTGGCTTATCTACTACTCCCTCCGTCCCAATTTTATAGTCCTTGTGAGGACTCGGAAAATCAAATTATAAAAGTGAATATGTGTGAACGTGAGGAATCGAATTTCGTACAAAAACTTAAATTTACGCGCGAAGATAAAACTCGTGGGCAAGATTTGGTATACATGGCC
>JAXBDA010001961.1:0-47940 GCA_036023075.1 Gaultheria prostrata | reverse complement strand
TATCTTGTGTCTCGCACTTTCTTTCCGTTTTTCATTACGCACTTATTTGTTTGTCTTTGAGATTTCTGTGATTCATTGTTCCCAAGATCCGTAGGGGCGTTGTGGGGTTGCGATAAATCCTAACAACACTGCCCACTTGCGGGGAGTAGATCACACACACAAACATCTCTATAACTCTTTAACACCCCCAACATTTTGATTCCCTTTGCTTGGCACACATTACCCGTGGAACAACTTGCTTATCTTCAACCAATATTTGGGGCCAATTCTGCCTCTCTCTTGAAGGCAGCTCTAATGCTTTTACCTGCAAAATAGGTAGGAAGGACCATATACGAGTGGCGGACTTTATCCAGAATTTGAGACGACTCCTGAAAAGTCACAATCCTCCCTTTACAATTCATGACTTATCACATTGCAAAGGAGATTCCTGCATCTAAAATTAAAGGAAAAAATCCAAAAAGATCTGGACTAGGATTTTGGACAATACACTTTTAACTTTATATTGGACCCCATAAAAAGAAATACCCTTTGTAATGGGCTGGGCTTCCAACTTGTTAGGAAGGACCACATGGGTAGCTCTCATGTTCAAAACTTTTTAGATGCTATCAATCTTTTTGGGGTTAGTCTATACGAAACTTTTCTCTTCTTGTTTAATAGGACTCTCCACAAGTAGGTGATTAAATTGAGCCCTCAAAATTGATCGAAATGTGATAATCAAGCTGGTCTAGATATTGAAATTATATATATTAAAAAAAAAACATTGTGACAGGGAATAAGCCATATATGCAGATGCAATTTAATCAAATGAATGTCAAATGTTTCCAAATTAATGAGTTTTCCAAATGATAAAATTTGATAAAATTAACATTCATTAAAATCACCAGTTGATTTTATCAAATGAGAAAGATTTTTGCTGAAATCAAAGATTTTTTACAACTCACCTAAGGACCACATGTTTTTCTGATTGAACGTACACATTAAAATTGGTACCACATCTGGTTAGCCTCTCATCTAATGACAACTACCTTGGGTCCCAGGCAACTTGTTCATTTTAAGCAACTTCATTTGAAGGCAAAAAGAATTCCAGATGTTTTTATAATTAGGTGTACATGTTAGCTTATGTGTACTTCAGGTAATTCTATGAGACTAATCCCGTCGTTCATTATTAGGATAATCCAGAGGACTTACTTCGTGTAAGTCTTCGGATGATCCAGAGGACTTAATTATGCCCCATTCCACTAATTAGGTCTCGTTAGTAGACGGTGGAATAAAGCTCCATTCAACTAAGTTGGCTTTTTGATTTTTTGGACTTTTTTAATTGATGTATATGAGGAGAATGAGTTTCACCGTCCACTAATTAAAATCTGACATAAATTTTCATATGTATTGGCAAAACATGACAGATATTGATCCCACCGTCGGTTGGCTACAACTACAAGTTCTCATGATTCTTAAAAAGGAGGCAAATTTGTATCGGTGATAATGTAATAATTCTTTTAATCGTTGTAAACTTGTTTCAATGTTTAATAAATTTCTTTCTTTTACCGATAAAAAATGGTATATGAGGGTATCGACTGATGCCTATCAAGAATTGATCAGTGAACTCCTAAGATCATATCATTAGATTGGAAAAGAATACTCTAAATATAGCACTGAATAGCCCGCTGTAATCTAAATTGTGAAACGAACCGACACTTATCGTATCAGGCTACGAACCGAGTCTATAGCTATAGTTGGTTTGGCAACAAAACATACAATGGAAACAGCTGCACGTGCAGCTGTGAAATTTGTAGATCTTTAAGAGAATTGGGCTTCTTACATGTGCAGGGATCAGACCAATCGTAGTGTTGGTCATATAGAACCCCAATTTGGAATACATTGTTCAGAAAGATCCGAAACTCAAATTCCAACAATCTGACACCAAAGTTTCCTTCTTGACTTTGGACTCTTCATTTGTATTCTTATCAACCATTTCAGAAAAAAGGAAAAACAACTAATGTACTGATCATACGTTTTGGAGAGTGCTTTTTGTAATGTAGGGTATGCATAGTGGGGGATTTTACATTGAGGACAGGGTGGGCACGTGACCCTCTCATCTTTAAACAATTAGGAACAATTATCAATAATACACCTAATTACACTAGTGTCCATTAATATTTTAAAATTCTTAAAGCAAGTCTTTACTAAACGTGAGTTGAATATACCCATTATATGTTTTTTCAATAGGCAATATATTCATTATACATTGTAAATAGGATTTCTTTAATTAGTCGTTTGGGCTTTTAATTGTATGATTTTTGGTTTTTGATTCATATACTTTTCGTCTTTCGATGTGTAGGTTAGGTGTGAAATACTCAATAAAAGATGAAGAACGTCATGAATAAATATTGAAATTTGTTGTGTGTATTTTTATAAACATTGTGATACTTTAAATGAAATGGAGGTCAATGCAAAGTATAGAAGTATTCAATTATGTTTGCCTGTGGTAAAAAAAATCTCAAGTTACGATGAATCAATACAGTGTCGTATATTATGAATTAGTGCCCCTCTGTGTCATATTTTTTGATCCGCCACCGCAATAATCTTATTATACTTCCAAACGCTTCACAAATGCATAATCTATTTTTCACACTTACCAAACACTTTCACAGATTCTGGTTATAATTTTTTTTAACATATATAAAGACTCTACAATATGTAATCTAGAACTTATAATCCACTAAAATAATCTAATCAAACATCCACCACAAGTAGGAATTACATCAAACTGGAAATAAAAATCACAGTTACTATAAGCTCAACCCAACTAATAAGCCCATTAAGGGGAGAAATAACCAACAAACCGGAAACAAAGTCCAAATACTTATTAGTATAAGCCTAACCCAACTAACAGCCCCATTAAAGGGAGGAATAACCGAACAAATTCAAAAGGAATTCGAATAACATCCAACCATGCACATGGAGGTGGTGATTCAAATTTCTGATCTCCTAATGAGATTGCAAGAGTATTGACTAACTGACCTAGCTCCAATTAGTTTAAAAATCTTAGTTAATGGGGTCAAAATCTTACTTAAATTAATCTATTATATTAAAATTGCAAAATTAATTTTTGGAAACTCATAAATACTCATTCTTAAAAACCCATCACAGAATTCATACTTTAAAATGTATACGTGATAGAGTCATTACTGGGGTATGAGTTCTTCACAATGTACATAGGCGCAGAGGTATTATCCTTTTCCGGATGTAATGCTTGGGGCAATTTCATAAGCTAATGTAGAATTCCTAGGAAAATATTAGATTAATGTAGTGGGGTAAAATTTGTTAATTGAGTTTCAAACCTTTGATACATATTTTTAAGAAATTAAGTGGGGTCGAGAGACCCCACTTTCCTCCACCCACGATCAAAAGTCTTTCAAAACTGGCTAGCTAGAGGTTCAAAATTATTTTAAAAACTCGTTAAGTTTTACCCCAAGCTAGCTGGTAGCTCCAATTTTATGATGGGAAAGTTTACACACAATTTTAAAACACAACTCTAAACACAACTGTGTTTGAAACCGTTCAATGCATGTGAACGGTGCGTAGCATTGCTTTTTCACACCCCCTTTGGATGGAGGGGATTCGAGAGAAAAGAAAGGAGATGGAGGGGGGAGTGCTTTCTCTCCCTTGTTTGGATAACCAAAGTGGTGAGAGAGGGAGAGAATCGACGAGAGTTTAGAACTCCTTACCAACCCCCTGTTGTTTCTCACCAATTTTGGCGAGATTTCGAGAGAAAGGAAGGCCCAAGCGGCGGTACCACCAATGTCGACGTTGTCAGAGATCCTGCAAACCCAATACAATAGCATTAATGGAGGTTTTGGGGAGAGTGGTGGTGGCGGAGATCCTGGATCTTTGATTTGGTCGCTGGAGAGTCGCCGGAGAGAGTCTGGTCACCGGAATAGGAGAGAGAGACTCTGATTTCTCACTGTTGTTTGGATGCCTTGGTGAGAAACCACTCCCCTTTCTTCTCTTTTCTCACTAATAAGGGAGATCACCCCTTCCTTTTCCTTTCTCCTCTCACCTGCCAAAGGAGTTGTTACGATTTCAACAACTACTAATTGAAAGATAATTTTTCTTGGCTTATTTTTACCAATGGTCCCCAAAGTATTAGCGAAATGTCAATTTGGTCCCCAATATACAAATCGTGTCTATTGCATTCGCAACATTTACAATGTTATTAAATGGTTCCTGAGTCTAACTCCATCTGTGCTCACCGTTAAGTGCAGGGATATATTTGGAACTTCATTAAAGTATTTATATCTAAGGAAGAGCGAATGATATTCACACATCCTTAATTTCTCGAACCCACTCAAACACTTTTATTCCTCTTAAATTGAAACATTTCTCGTTAAACTTTTGTTAACCCAGTTATGAAAAAAAATTCAATGCCGAGCGGGTGCCACTTGGTGCCCGCTCGCACAAATCCGGCTGTCCAAAAAGACAACGGACCGCCCGAATTGAAAGTGCTTGATGGATTTGAAAAAAATGAAAAAAGAAAAGAAAAAATATGTTTTAATCTGGGCCGTCCGTTGTATTTTTTAATGGCCGAATATGCACGAGCTGCTACCACGTCAGCCGTACTTGTTTGGCACTGGAAAATTCCTCCCAAGTTATATAGATGTACAAAGAGAAACTGCTGAAAAAGAGTTCACTTCCCCATCCCTTGTCCTGCTTCATTTGTGGTTCCAATGGAAATGGGTCAGTCATTTTCAGTCCCTGCCCCCCTCCACCTTTTGCCAAATATAGAGAGATTCCATAAAACAACTGGCTGCTCAAACCCACCACCCAGATCCCTCAGTACAAGTTTATAAGCACACATATATCCCAATCCCACTCATCTTCAAGCCCAACACCCTCAAACCTCTTCCTCTTATACACAATTATAACTTGTCTCTCTTTCCCAGCTGAGTACTGCGTGTTATGGCGTCAAGCTCTGTTAGGGGATCTTCATGGACCACACAGCAGAACAAGCTCTTTGAGCAGGCTTTGGCTCGGTTTGATCGGGACACACCTGACCGGTGGCAGAACGTAGCCAGGGCAGTTGGCGGTGGAAAATCGGCGGAGGAAGTCAAGAGTCACTACAATATACTTCTTGAGGATCTCAGGCGCATCGAGTCTGGTCGTGTTCCCGTTCCTAATTACCGGTCTACTGGAAGCAATGGGAGTGCAGAGGAAGAAGAGAGGTACATATATACTCATTACTAAAGTATTATCAGAAGGAAAATGATTTACAAACATAATACTCTGTACCATTTGTACATAGGCAAATCATAATAATGAGTGTTCTGATTATGAATGACAGAAGCACAAAAAAACCCAAGTAACATATTCTGTATAAAAATTATGTCTGATATTTTTTATTGTATTTTATATTATGCTAATCTGAATTTTAAATCTTCAATACATTTATTTGTTGATATAACAGCAGATAGACAATCTGATATCGACTGAAACATAACCTTATCACCAATAGTGGAGTAATTATTCAGTTAGACCCGGGCACAGCGACGTTGTGCTGTGTGCTCTATATGGACCACGTGAGAATGTGTTAATAGAATGTCTTAGAACACCACGTTGCCGTGCTCCGAGACTTTTGAATTATTAGACCCAATAGTGACTTGCATCCCACACAACTATATAGTATACAGTTATTTGAAATCTCACTTCAGAACTCTAATGGAAAATACCCTCTAAAGAAAGTTCTAAACTTGACGTCTAGGATTAGCTCAGTGGTAGCCAGTTTGGATTTAGAAAGTGAGTGTTGTATCCGAATATTGTGTTTTTGTAGGTTAATCCACATATGAGTCACAGCCCCATGTGAGTGTTTTGTCCGAATATTATGTTCGGGTATTGTATCGATCTGTAGCATTTTCAAAGTCTTTTGACGCAACTACTTACACAACATGCTTATGTGGCATTTTATCATTGTTGAGTAAATGGTTGTCAATATAAACCAATTTAGTTAGCTAGATTGTGTTGGAAACTTGGAATCAAGAATTAATTTGTGCGGGTGCGGGGATTTAATTTCGCGTGCGATTCAGCAAGAGTGTCTCATTTTTTTTCCTGCATGTTCGCTCTAATTCATGCATTTTTTTCCTGTTTCTTTATAGGAGTAGCGATTACTGAGCTAAGTTGGGCTGGCTTTGTTTGTTTGTTTCCTTCTTGGTTGCTTAATTTACAGGCTTCTGAGGTTCCTTAAGCTGCACTGAAGCTCCAACCCTCCAATCTAGCTCCATGGTTTCCTCTAGTCTCTGTCCTTATATCACACGTTTCAAGAATTGGTATATTAAGGTCCTTTTTTTTTTTCCCATCTTTTTTGTATATAAAATAAAAAAGCACTTGAGAAAATTAAATGTACATGTATTAAGGAGGAAAAACAGCATTACAACAGCTGGTTCTTCTTCTTCAATTTTTATTTTTTTTTTCATTTTCTCTTCCTAATATTGGGTTACACTCAAAATCCGTCTCACATATCCAACTCAACTATATTTCCCCTGATTAGGCCGGTTTTTTCGGTCTCTCTCAGTTTGGGCCTAGAACTAGAACTGGGCCAGGATCTTTAGTTATGATTCTTCTTAAACCTAAAAGTCCGGTTCGGCGTGTGGTAACGAGAACAGGCTGTTAACAAGCACTGTGTTCGAAGGCCCATTTGGCTTTGGGCAGTAGTAAAACATGCTGGGTCAAGATAATAGAGAAGGCCGTGGGTCCAAAAGTCGGGCCGCCTCAGGGCCCAAATGCTACAAAGTTTAAGAACAGGAATATTAAAACGACCACCCGGAATTATACATTGCATTCTAATTCAACGTCTTTTAAATATTTGAATCCTGAAATCCACCCTCATGTGACTGGCAAAACGATTACAAGTATCAAAGTGTTTATTGAAAACAACTCACTTTAGAAAGTCATCAAAAGGCCATTTTGCGCGCACTTCCGATCGTAATTCACCAAATATTCAGAAATCGCAAATGTTTGGCAAAACGATTACACCAGTTCAAATTAAGATACAAGTAAACAAAAATTGAAATTACTCCCTCCGTCTCAAATTGCTGGATCATTTTTCATTATTTCGGACCTCTTAAAGAATTGCCTATACATTAGTATAATTTAAAATATTTTCTATGCGTAATATGAACCTCATTTGATAGATGTCGATTTGTTTCATTAAACAAAGTTTTCAAAATATTAAAAAAATCATAAATTGTGGAATATAAGTAGTTTTTAAGTGGCATGATTGCCCAAAATGAATGACCAATTGGTGAAAACTAAATAAAAATAACTAATCATCAGAAATACACACCGTCTTTATGAAAAATTAATTTTGTCTAAATCGCATGTTAAATATTCACGCGACTGATCCTTCATTAGTAATCATTTTTAGAGTGACCAATTTTCCTTATCCCCAATGAGACTCATAATTAACACCAAGTAAGAGTGCCGTTGGACAAACTTTTTATAGGTTTTTTACGTATTTTGTAAAAATTGTCTTCCAGTGAAAGACGAGTTGTTTAGGGCCTTTAGGCTAATTTAACTGTGTTTGGCTAATGTGTAGGTGTCTTTTCTCTCTTTGCATCTAGTCTAAAGGAAAAAAAATTGGGTACCGAATGGGTACCACGTGTCCATGCTGAGCATGATTTCTGTCGTCCGAAAGTGTTTTGGCTGCACCAGATTGATTCTCTCTCTCTCCTCTCACCCAACCACTCTCTCTCCTCTTCCGGACCATTGGATCCCGCTTTGGATGGCTGAGATTGCTGAGCAGGTACCACGTGGGCAATACCCACCCGGTACTGAAAAATTTCTCAGTCCAAAGACTTGGCCTTTTTGCTTGTTCAAAAAGTCTAAAAGGACCCTAAAGAAACTCGCCCAAAGGCTACTTTCTTGAGTTGGTTCCAGTGGAGAAGGCTGAGATTGGTTGACTGGTTTTTGTGTGATTGTTTTGTCGTTAAACTTTTACTAGTAGCAAAGATGAATATTCAGATAGTTGGCTCATGACTCATGTTGAGGAAACAAATTTGAGTTTTCGGTTAAAAGTATGTATAAAAGTGAACTATGACCATCCTACTATTCGAGAACAGTGGAAAATCTTAAAAACAATCTAATTGAGCCGTCGTTAAGGTTGAAAAAGATATACTACTATAACATATGAATTTTTTTTATAGAAGTGTGTGAAAATATTTTAAAAAGTACAAAAAAATATTGTATTGAATTGGGTGTGTTTTTGTCATTCTCTGAAACTTAGAGGGTGTTCCACTAAGAGTATTTGTAAAATAAATTAGTTTTTCACGATTTTGATGTGATATATTATGAGAGAATGACCCTATGTTAATTTTTTTAAATAAATTATTTTTTGTTAGTGGGATGAGAAACGACCCAGGGGGCCTGTGGTGAGCAACTCACTACGCCTGTGTACGTTGTGGACAAGATCGGACCTGGGTGGGTGTTGTGCACCCGGGTGCTATGCACTATGCCGTGCACCCCTCGGCCATCCGATCATGTTTTGAACGACCCGGATGTATTCTGCAATTTTAATTTAATCTTGATTTATTTTTACTGGTAGAAAATCAAAACACATCCGGGTATCCCAAACACAATCGGATGACCGAGGGGTGCACAGTATAGTGCATAACACCAGGGTGCACAACTCCCACCCCGTTTCGGACAAGATCGGAGGTGAAAATCTTGTTATGATATCCCCACAGAAAATGTATTCTCTGCAATAAATGTGAAAAATTTACACATGTGGTGGGTGTATTACAAGTGGGAAAGTTAAGGCAATGAGACAGAAAATGGATCCTCTGCAATAAATGTGAAACATCTACACATATAGAGTGGGTGAATTACAGGTGGGAAAGTTAAGGCAATGAGACAATGAGTCCATGCAGAAGTAATACTCCCTCCGTCACTTTTTTTAGTGTGAGACAATTTTATTTTGGGTTGTTTATTAATATGAATGTATTTTGAAAGTTAATTGGTAAAAGTTTATACAATTATCATTTTGTCATTTTAAAAAGTTAGTGGAGGAAAGCGTTAATAGGTAAAAATAGAGGATAATTTTAGAAAATAAAAGTAAAAATTGATGTGACAAGTATAAAGTAGAGGCAGGGCCGATCTGGGCCCTAGGCCCAAGAGGCCTGAGCCTAGGGCACTCCACAATATCCAGATTTTTGGGGCACTTCCATATTTTTCATAATAGGCTTGCGTAAGACTCTTTTTGACTCAACAAAAAAATAAAAAGGCCCAATCTTACTTAGAAAAAGGCTTAAACAATTGTAATGACCATTGAGCAAACTAAAACAGACTCCTGGTTATCGGTTAGTGATACTCATGCGTTATATGTATTTTGGAGATTTTGTGTTTTGACTTTTCTGTTATTATATATTGATTAGTAAAACTTTATACTAGTAAATCCGAAGATTTTTAGCCATTTACGTTCAAGTACTTGAAGTTGAAATAGTACTACTTGGCTTGAAAGATCATGATAATAATGGGGATAAAATAGTACTTTGTTTGTTATGTAGTTGAAATCGGGATAATTAAGATAAATTAGAAGATTTGTGGTGTGCTGGCCCAAATTACGGAGGGATCAATCCACTTTTCTTGCTCTCTCCGGTGGCGGGGGGATTAAGGTGTTCTGCCATTGTTGGTGTTCTTGTATGAGTATGTTATACAAATGTAGATGGAGCATTTTTATGGGAAATGATTGGTTTAGAGTTTCTAAAGGCCTTCAATTTCAACCCGCTGACAATTAAACAATAAGAAGACAAAAAACACATATTCTAGTATATTTGTTTCACTTTTCTATATACTTTACTAAATTTTTATACACTTTTTAAACCTTAAAAACAGCCCAATTGACTGATTATAGAATTGTCCTTTCTAAAATAGTTGGTAGTTTTGATTGATGGATAGTCACGCCGAGAAAGGGGACATTATTGTTTTTGGGTTACCATGTGTTACTCAATTTGCAATCGACTCTGTTGACATTGATTTTGGTGCAAGTAGTCTACTAGTTTTGGTTTAGCGAAAATAAATAAATAAATAAATCAAATAATTTTAGTAGACGGTGTGGTGCTTCATGGAGGAAGAAATTGGATGCCGTCGTGGTGGTGTTTGGAAGGAGTAATCTATTTAGAGTTTCTTGAATTGACTAAAGTACTTAGATACAAATTCCGAGACAAGTCATCATTTTCACATACATTAAATATGAGCAAGATGCCCCGCATTCTTTATCAAATCAAATTGAGATGATCGTTGAAATTACTGGGAATCGTAAATAGAAGAAAGAAATCTCTTGAGATGACCGTTGTAAGCAAAAGGTTTTTCCAGTTGAGAAAGATGCCCTGCATTCTTTATCCATTGCAGAGTAGCTTTTTCCCCTAATTGCCTGTAATCACATAATTCAACAACATTAATAAGCAGTCGATTGACACATCGAGTCGGCTTATCCATTACGTAGCACTAATTGCATGTCCAAAGCTTAATATGTGGTACTCAAGGGAAGTTGGGTATATGTATATGGCTCATCCATAATTAGTGGTCAGGTTTAGCCTAATTTGTAAGAGGGTGTTTGGAAGACAAATTTTCACATTTTTACATTCTCATTTTTGCATTTTAAGTGTTTCGATGGAAGTACAAAAAATGAGTTTCGGGAAAATGAGTTTTTGGTTTTTGAGTTTAGAGAAGAGAAGTGAGAAGAAGTAAGGGGAGAGAAGTGAGAAGGAGGGGGAGATATGTGCAGAATATATTATGTATTTCTTTTTGTTAATCAGAATGAGAAAAATGAAAAATAAGAAGTCAAAAACCCAACTTCCCTTGAGTACCAAACACTATTCCTGTTACAAAATACATTTTGCATATTTCTCCTAAACACTCTTACCAAATTCAAAATACATTCTGATCATAATCCAAAAAGCCAAATAACCAAAAAATTAAAAATAAAAAGCTGAAAATAAAAACTCTCAAACACCTCCTAAATCAACCTTATCTACACTAAACAGACTGTTTTGGAATGAGACTTGGGGGATATAGCATAAGGAGGACATAATAGAAGTAGAGATATGGTAGAAGGCTATAAGGGATTGATTAAAACTTGGGACAATACTGTTGGGATCCACCCGTGTAGGCCGGAGAGGCTTAGGCCCAAGGTTATTAGGGTTTCCTTAGAATTATCCTGGGTCTATAAATACTCTTGTTGTCTTTCTTTATTAAATGTGGTAACACAATGTAAGTGGGATAGGTTGAGAGTGTGAGAGGGGGAGCCGGTTGTGGCTTCCTCCGACCAGAGTGGGAGCCGGTTATTGCTTCCCGGAGAGGGTTTTCAACTTGTGTATTGTGTAAATATATCAATAAGGGAGTTTTTCTCGGATTTCTTGTGTGCATGTGATGTGATGACCGGGCCGGCTGGAGGAGAGAATGAAGCTTAAGGTAAAGTACTAACAACAACTGAAGTTTTATCGTATATACCAAGATGCAAGACAGGTTATAACCGTTATATAACAAAATTTAACCCACATTTAATTGGCTTTAATGGAGTGAACTTTACCCCACAATAAGGAAATGTATATAGAAACAAAAGTACAAAATGGCCTACGTACGTACTCTTTCATGTTTTGGGCATCATCCAAGTTGAAAATCTTGTCACCATCTCCCCATAGTAAATGGATTCTCTGCAACAAATGTTAACCATATACACAAATTGTCATACGGGTGGGGAATTACAAGTGGAAAAAGGCGATCAATCAATTCAAAATATTATAGGATCACAAATAACAGAGAAGGTAAAAAATCAGTGTAAACCTGCGGATAACTAGTGAAATTGGTGGAGTCTTCGTCTTTGACGACCAAAGCCTCTAATAGCTCAGCCTTCTCCTTTCTGTTGCTAAAAAGCACCTGCTAAGTGTTTTCATTAGTATTTCGGCACCAACACTGCTATATATACAGAAAATATACTTAGAATTTGAAAATCAATGTCCCAGATTCACTTATAGTAAATCTATTCCGGGCCATTGATTTACATATTCTGGGTACCCTCTCTGGGTACCTGGACTTTCTGTTTCGCCAATGGGTTAAAGTTAGCGACTTCACTGTTTTCTTTAAAAAGCAATAGGTTGAAGTTAGTGACTTCACTGTGTTCATTTTGTTACAAATTGGAGTACTTAAGAAAATATTCTTGGAATGTACGTAGTAATGATGTTGTTTATAGAAATAATACAAAAACTCAATATATGCAAGACACAATCTTCCTGGAGTGCAATTCCTGCCTTGCACTATGTGCATGACAACGTGTGGTGCGGGACATCCGGCTGTCCATTATAAAATATACAGTTCGGATTTAATCTGAGCCCATGTAAATCTGGACCGTCTATTGCTTGGAAAAAAATAAAATTGTGCATTTTTTTCACAAGTGGACGGCCGGATCGCTGCACCTCTCGGAGCTGCACAAGGTGCACAGCAAGGACTTTTAATCCGAACCACCATCATGTAGTGTTTACTATTTTCATAACACTTTTTTATGGGGTCCATAGCGGATAACTCAAAGAAAATATGTAAAGGAACGAGATGTTAAAGCATAACGTGACAGTGTCGGAGGATCACCCAATCAATTTTTCAAAGAGAGAGAAAGGGAGAGAAATTCGTGCCTGGAGACAGTGCTTGTATAAGAAATCAGGCAACCACGGCCACTTGTGACTACCAACCGTGAAAAGGAACTTTACGCCTTCCACAGTCTCCGGCAATAGAAGCTCCGACCACTGCGTTATACCGATGTTCTTTTGTCTCCGATTAGAAATCGACTCTGTCATTTCAATAACTGTGCCAGAAGCCACCAGTGCCTCCACCAACTCCGGGTACATCGCCGCCATTTTGAACCCAACCATTCCTCCGTAGCTAAGCCCCACCACCGTGCACTTCTCCACCCCCAATTTCCTTAATCCCCTTGCCAAACACTCCGCCTGTGTAGGCACACGAAAAATGAGAGAGACAACCACCTTGTTTGGAACATGTTTTAGAAACATGTTTTGGAAACAAACTCAAAAAAGTGGTGGGATCCATTTTTTTTCTCTCTAACTTTTTAATCATTACTTTCATTTCTCACTCTATCTCTCTCCTCCTTTTTTCTCTCTTCACAATTATTACTCTCATTTCTCTCTCTACCTTTTTTCAAATTTTTCAAAAACACTTCTCCAAAACACAAACCAAACAAAGCGAACATTTTTTCATTCCTCTCTAAAAAACAAGCCTTGTAACTTAGTTGAGAATACAAATAATAAAATTCTTCATTTTCTCTAACCGGTAAAGCTTTTAGATGGATAACTGATTGTTTTTCTTAACAGCTTAAGCTTTTAGATGAATAACGGTTAACAATCTAATATGGTATCAAAGCAGTGAATTTCTCCTGTTTTCAAACCTCACAGTCTACCTTATGATTAAGATTTACACGTGTTTAGGCACTCTACGAAGGAATGTCTGGCTACACGTTACCTGAAATTCTGTGGAGCGGTCCGGGCTGGAGGTGGTTGAGCCGCCAAAGAAAAGCAAGTCAGGAACATAAACAGAGTAATGGGATTTTAAGGCTAGGACTTGGAAAAACCACATAAGGATGCCGTCGCCGGAGAAAGGGTGGGTGAGTACTACGGCGGGCTTGACGTTGTTCCCTGTTTGGATGGGTGCCCAGAAGTGTATTAAAGTCCCTGGTTCGATCTCCACCGTTTGCGGTGTCAAACCGGCTACTAGTTTCACCATCCAGTGGATTAATGTCTCCAGCGCTGCCACCACATTTACCATCTCTCTGATGATTGTTGCGTAGCATGTGTAAATGTTGGATACATTTATAAGGAGAAAATACCAAAAAAAAAAGGGTAAAATAACCATGTTTGGAACGATGCAGATGGGTCCATATTCATTAAATGATTCTGCATACAGTTGTGTCTGAATTGTTTGTGTTTTAAAACCGTTTTTATTATCTAAAATATATATATATGCCCAGCTTCCAGTCAGGGATCCCTGACTGGAAGCTTTTGGGTGTTTTGAAGGTTTTAAAAAATGTTTTAACAAAATCCAAACCGTCCAATGTGTTTAAAACGTGTTTTTAAGAGTCCCAGCGAGAAATCATCAAAAAACAATACTGGGAAGACCTTGATCCGAGCAGTTTTTCAATGAAAGGGTGATTTGGAATATTCAAACTATTGTAGCCTTGATGGAAACGAATTATGAATTATTTATATGCATATATCCTTTTCGCTTTTGAACCACGTAATGTCGGGCAACAATAAATAAATAAATAAACACGTTAACCTTGGCAAACCTATTACTTTATCAAATGGATAACCAACAATAGTAATAGTTTCATATACATTTTTCTTGTTTTTTGAGCAGCTATCCATTTATCAAGACTGATTGAGGGATTACTTTTTATTTTTAATTTTCTCTTTAAAATAGGTAAATTATTTACTTAAATTCATGTTCTTACTTCTAGAGTACTTTTCGTCTTAAAAAATTTTCAAGTAAGCTTTGGACGATTGATTAGTGGGAGAGTGACAGCTCACATTTACTAGCACATCGTTGAAAATCTTTTCAAATAATGTTGTAAGCCCACGTTGGTAAAGTTGACATTTAATAACACAAAAAATAAGCATTAAAATCGTGCAAGACAGGGATGCTTTTTGACGAAATCATGCCTACCTACTACTACTAACAAATTTTGTGCTTCAAAAACTCCATGCTTTGTTCACATTATTTAAAAAATATGTCTCGCATATATTATGGTACTCCCTCCGTTCCATATTTGTTGTTCAATTTTACTATTCACTGTATCTAAAAAATTGGTTATATCTTTCAATGTGTAATGTTATATATATATATATATATATATATATTCAATATGGATCTTGTTTGATAGTTCTCGATGAGTACTGTTAAATAAAATTTTCAAAATTGTAAAACACATTATAGATTGAGAGATATAAGTAATTGAAAAATGACACGCAAACCCATAAATGGACAACAAATTCGGGACGGAGGGAGTAATTGATTTTTACATTGCCAAATCGATATTTACATTCTCTTTTTGGTCTTCTTTGAGTGGAATTTTTATGTGAAAAAGTTATTATACCAGTACCTCTAAAATCCAAACAAAGCCAAACACAGAATTAGGAGTAAAGAGTAATTAACTGTGAAACAAATGTGGTAATAAGAAAACACATAACAATAAGAACTAATTCTAATTAACAGATCATCAAACTGCAAAAATAATAAATTAGGATAAGAGAAATCAGGCTGAGAAACCCGGAGGCGCAATCACACTGTCCTAAAGTCGTAGATCCTTCCTAGGTGAAGGTGCAACCGGATTACCACGACTCCAAGATACAACCCACTCACTCACAGCCTTCCTCTTCTAATGGTCACGCCCACTAAGAGGTTATGAACCTAGTCTCGAACCGGATTTGCCGAAAGTAGTTAGAAAGGGTAGGAAAGTAATGAGCTTTATATGAGAATTTTTGTGAGCAAAAGTGGAATCAGAAAACGGAAGAAGAGTTTGGAACAATATGATGATGAGCCTTTTTTTTCTGTGTATGTAAAATGTATACTAATGATTTGGGAAGAGCATAAATTCAGAAACCATTCCCAATAGGTGAGTGTTGTGCAGTTGGGTGTCATGCACCGTGCTGTGCACCTCTCGTCCAGATGTATTTTGATTTTTTACCAATAAAAGTAAATTAAAATTGCCGAATACATCCAGGCCGTTCAAAACATGATCGGATAGCCAATGAGTGCACAACATAGTGCATAGCACCCTTCTGCACAGCACCCATCCCAAATCAATGCAAAGTGGTGGTTAGGAAACAATTCAATTTGCAATAACTTTTAGATCGAGAGGATATGAAGAGGTAAGGTGTCCAAGAAGTGTCCATATACACATGTCTGGTGCATTGAAGGTTTTGAAACTTATTTAAATATATAAAATTATAATAAAAGTTTTACTAAAAACAAAAAGGGAGGTGGATATCAATCTGGGAAGTATGAAAGTCACTCCCCTATATTTTGGTGTTCAATCCTTGGAATTATTAAATTCGAACTCCTACTGTTGTATTTTTCTGGGTTTCGAAATCAAAGAGATACGAAAATGGTGTTGAGAATTGGTCGGAAGTACGTAGTTGGTTAATAGATCGGCGGAGAGACTTTCAAGCAAAACAACAAAGAGGAACAGTTTGGGTTAGTAAGATTTAGGGATGATTAGTTCGCCGGCGACAAAGGGAGAACCTGAATTTGCAGGAGGTAGCAGCCTAGGAGATAACAAGGAGGATTGAGGCTCCGTTCCATTAACTCAAAAAGTCAAAAGCCAACTCATTGCGTTTTTCGAGACATGTTATCTCCTAACAATGCATTACATAAAAAAATATAAAAAGCCAAACGCGTATTTCGAGTTCTCACATAAAAAAACTAAAAAACCAAAAAAACCAAGTTAGTGGTACACCCCTGAGTGTGGTCAGTCCTTTTGTTTTTTATTGTGGAGGACACGTGTTAATTATTGAAAAGGGGGACAAGGAGAGGAGGCAGGGGATCTCAGGCCGTCGTTGAAGTATTATAAAAATGTGGGTGAAAGTGAAAAAAAAATTCATATAAAACAACACTTTAGACCAAAAAAAAAGACAATTGTTTATTATTAATCGCTAGTGAACCTGTTTTGTTTTTGGACATCATTTTTTATTTTTACACTCCTCTCGTCTAAATGGATGATTAATGTAAAAAACATAAAGTGAATTTTCACAAAAATTCAGGGGGAAAAAACGAACAAAACACGTAAACAAAAAAGACGAAATAAAATTTAGAAAAAAGCCAGTGTCGGCCGTACGACCGCTATTGATTAACCCTATTGCCCGCCATATATGGTTAGGGACGGGAAAGAGAGGGAAGAAAGAAGGTGGAAGCCGGCGGCGGTTGTCAGCCGTGGGTTGTTGAGGAATTAGGAGAGTCTCGGCGGTATATGGGCTGTGGGTAGGAGAGAAGGGAAGGGAGTAATCAAATGATGAAAGTCTATTTGGGTCGCTGTAATGAAAGGATTTTTATCGTATCATTATTTACAGGATCTCCATAAAAATAAGTCAATCTCTATATTAAATTTTATCCCTCGTTTGAAATATTAGTCTCTTGTCAGGAAATAAATACCTGTACATATAAAGTTCTGGATAAAATTCACGTTGTTTTTGAAATTTGGACTTTTTGGGCTCTAGTTAATTATGTGAGGAGGCTGAGGAGCCTTTATACTGAGTTTTGGTTTTTCGATTTTTGGGCTTTTTAGTTAATGTACAAGAGAAGAATAACTTCTTTTTTTTTTTTATTTGAACGGCAAAAAAGAATTTCATTAATCTTTAGAAACGAATTACGAAGATCAAACGGATCCATGAGAAAAGGCATCACAACGCAAAAAGAGACATCCCAACAAAGTTGACACCCCTCTCTGCGACAATCATATGCCAATAAACGAAGAATAACTTGTTTTGAAGAGCGTGAAATGCTAAAAAAGCTCAAATTTTTTGAAAATTCTCTTAGTAGAAGTGTAGAACGACACCTGTCTTGTGTTGAATCCGTGAAAACTAATGTAAAAGGAAAACAATAAACTCAAAAAGTCAAAAACTAAAACTGCACCTAAGTATGATTAAAGTCATATTGCCATGGGAGAACCTTCAAATCTAAAGTTTCCTCCAAATTAATTACATTACGCCGTGTATCCAAACAGTGGTCTCAAAAGGTAAAATATGACCACATATAATTTCCTCACTTTCCCTAACAAAATTTTAATCTCCTTGCGGAACATAGGACAATAGAATACTAGCGAATTCTTCAACTACTAGTAAATTGCAATAAGTCAACTTTCATGATAAGAAAATGCGTTAGACGACAAATTCAATCGCCTAATTCGCAAAGCCAATTCCAACCGGAACACATAAAAGGGTTGCCATTTTTTTTGAACACCCAAGTTGCAAAATGAAGAGAAAGTCAAATGAAACGTTGAACATGCGATAGCTGACACATTTGCTAAAAAGTTGCAAAATGTTTGATTTTAGCAAATGAGAAATTCTTGATTTTACGAAATTCTCATTTTACATGAATAAAGACAAAAAATATAAATAAAAAAAAGTAGTGCGAATAATATACTATTAAAAAGACACAGAGAGCAACAATCAAACTTCCTCCAAATTACTGAGAATCGTAAATGGATGAAAGAATTCTCTTGAGATGACCGTTGTAAGCAAGAGGTCGTTCCAATTGAGTAAGGTGTCCTGCATCCTTTACCAAATGTAAGGTAGCATTTTCCCCTAATTGCCTGTAATAATGATATGATTCAAGATCATCAAATAAGTACAGTAGCTGATAATTAACACAGAGTTCTAGGGTTATCTATTAGTCGACCTTGATCATCTCTTCAGCACTATAGAAAAACCTTTTTAAAAAACTTGTTTAGCAAATTCCCGAAAACTTAACATGTCGTACTCGAGGCCTGTTGGCTATATATATACGGCTCATCCTTAATTAGATCCTATTCCACCAAAAAAAGCCGGCTTTAGCTTAAAGCCAAAAGCTACTTCATTCCGCTAACTCTAAAAAGCCACAAAAAGCCCACACATTCCACTAAATCAAACGAAAAGCCCATTGCCAAAAAGCTACAACTTGGCTTATTTCTAAAGCCAAAGATTAAAAAAAAAAGCCAAAAAAACCATTAGCGGAACACCTTAGTGGTCGGGTTTAGCCTAAGTGGTAAATCTAGTTTATTTCCAATAGAAAGCGCAATAAAAACTATATAACATATTGTTTTGTCTATGGAATAAGTTTTAGGAGTATAACATAAGGAGGAGATGAGAGAAGTAGATATGCTTAGAGCATCAATATCAGCTACTCCCTCCGTCCCAAATTACTGGTCCTTCTTTCCATTTTGGGATGTCCCAAACTATTTGTCCCATTTCTAAAAACATCCATCAAAATATGGTCACTTTCCAGTTTTACCCTCAAAAAGTACTTTTTCCTTCTCAATTTGTTTGGCCATTATCTTTTATTTTATAACGGTTTTTATGATTTTCAAAACTTCGTATAATAAAACTAATTGATATCTATCAAACAAGATCAATATTGCATATGTTTTGAGTTTCATATAAAAAATTAGCCTCACAAATTGGCCACAGTAATTTTGACTGGACTTAGGAGCAAAATACAAAAGACAATACAAAATTTTTACACCCCTTAAAAACTCATTTCCCCAAATGGGGCAAGCAAATTGGGACGGAGGGAGTAGCATCTCTACTTTAACTTTTAAGCAAACTCTCCCAAAACCTCAAAAATCATTCTCACCAATTTGCTACATTTCTTAACTTTGCTACAGTAACACACCAAAAGAGGTGACCCACTGTTCACGCACCAAAAGAGGAGGAGGAGGGAAGAGTAAAAGTTTGAATAGAAAGTCTGATTTTGTGAGTTTTTGATAAAGCGACTTGCTAAAGTTTGAATAGAGAGTTTGATTTTGTGAGTTTTTGATAAATCGACTCGCTAAAGCTTGAATATAGAGTCTGATTCTGTGAGTTTTTGATAAAGTGACTTGCTAAATGATAAAATGTGTTTTTTGAAACTAAAATTTGATGCTTCTGATAAGGATGCTCTAATTCATTTTGTACTGTAGTTGGTATGGGTGATGAACAATGGTGGGTAGAGGAAAAATAAATGTGTCAATTTTCTTGTTTGCCTTTACAAGGAGTGATAAATGGATGAGGGATCTAATGGTCATTTGACGGGGCAAAAAATGAAAGTACAGAGGAAAGGTTCTGTATTGTACAATTTCAAGGTATACTCCCTTCTACACTTGATCATTTAGTTCTTGAGTTTCACTCTGGCATGCAAAATTGTAGAGGGTTAATCTTTTCACATGAGTTTCACTGGGCTCAGTTTTTCATTTGCTAAAATCAAATGAGGAGTTGATTTTAACAAATCTGCTTATCGTTTGATAAATCAAGTGTTGATTTTAGCATACATTTGAATGAAGTGATCAATTTTACCCCACAATGAAGAAATGTAAGAACGAATTAAAGTCACGTACTCTTTAAAGGTCTGAACGAGATCCAAGTTGAAAATCTTATCATCATCTCCCCACAATAAATGGATCCTCTGCGACAAATCAATATTGTAAACCATATGCACAGATAGTAGGTGGATTGCAAGTGGAAAAGGCAACCATTCAATTCAAACCTAACTAGTATAGGAACACAAATAATAGAGAAGAATAGAGTGGAAAGAATATCACGCTACGGCTAAACAATAGAAAGAAAAGATTTCACGAAGGCTAAACGTGCCTAATCTTGGGACCACAAAAGGTTTGTCCGATTGTTAATTTTACGATCCCGATCAGATTAATTGAATTGTGCGCAAATTGATCCAGACAACTGATCGTAAAAAGATAAGAAAAAGAGAGAAGATACAGCAATTCAAACCTGAGGATAACTAGTTATATTGGTGGCGTCTTCGTCTCTGACAACCAAAGCCTCTAATAGTTCAGCCTTCTCCTTTCTGTTGCTAAAAAGCACCTGCAATGAGTCAATGCATGTAATGTTTTCACATCAACACAGAAATTGATCCTCGGTAGTTTCCAAAATAGGTATCATGCTTTTCCCAGGCATATTTTTTTGTGATTTCTCGAAGACCTTAAAAATATGTTTTATACATATTGAACGGTTCGAAACACCAAAATACGATCCGAAGAAGGGAGATCCGCACCGTAACAGAGTAAGGGTTTCCCTATAGGAACCGGACTGTATTATACTATATACACACACACAAGAACATGTGTACATATATATATCCTAATTTGCACACTGTAGCGGCCGGGCTCACTATGGCCCATCTGGCCCCATACCCGTTGCGTGGTTCACCCCTGTTAGCCCTGACCGGTGATAGCCGGCGTTGTAGCGCGCGGCCGAGACCGCGCCCTGTGAGCGCTCGGGTGCATGGTACCATGGGTATGGCCCGAGGGCGGGACTTAGTTTGGTGCGGAGCGGCACCCAGCCCGTCCTCGGTAGAGGGCAGCGCTCAGGGGAACGCCTGACAGCCTTCCCGAGGCAGCGCCGAGGGCGTTGGGATCAGGCGGCTACAACCTCGGCCATACGAGCGTGGGACGAGGTGCACTGGGGCTCGGCACCGAACGTGACCGACAACCTGCAGTGAGCATTTATGGCACTCACCTGCTAGTCAAAGGGCTACGCCTGTGGCGTCACGTGCATGCCCGGTTGCTTCTCCCACACGAGTTGGCTCAGTGAATGACAGATGTGACGCGGTGACGTTAGCCATATCCTAGTGCTCGAGGGCAGCCAAGGTATAAATGCTTCGTGCAGGGCCATATGTGATGGGACTTGAGTGTCAGGAGTGGGTAGCGCGCGTGAGCCACCCGAGGGGTGTGGAAGACACGCCCCACATTCCCTATAAATACTCCACTCACCTACCGTATTAAAGGCGGTCTCTCTCTTCATTAAACTCCTTTAACTCACTTTCTCTCCCTACATTTATCACATATCGTCTTCTCCGATCACTAACTAGGCCGTCAGAGTGCCATCCCGAACAGCCACCGTCCGGGCTAGGCACTAACACGGTTGTTCAGTGTGCAGGTTATTTGCTCCGGTCAAGGGCCAAGGATCACGTTGAGGTCACAGCAGCCCCCCTCTACCTTCATCACACAGGACGGTCGAAAGAGGCCATTCCGGCGAAGGATCCCCCACCCCACACACTTAAATGGCTTACATGCATGTGACAATTTGCAGTTATTTGAAAGCATCACCGGTCCCATCTTTGAATGCTGTTTTTTTCTTTTTCTTTTTCTTTTCTGACAAGTGAATGTTGATACCGTGCAAAGCACGGCTGTCTACAGCAGCCCGGGTCCATGCTGCTGTTGATGCCTAATCAAAAAGTTTGTTGAGAGGTACTCCCACCGTCCCATAAAGTTTATCCGGAACGGAATTCAAGGACTAAAAAAAAATAGACTTTCGTCAAGAAAAAAATTATTATTTTTGCACAAATTATTAGATCAATGTTTGTTCTATCATTTTGTGGAAAAAAATTAATATTTTTTTGATAAAGAACTAATTTTTTTTGAGTCCTTAGACTCCGTACGGGACAAACTTTATGGGACGGAGGGAGTAGCAGGGAAGGACGTCTAACTTGCTTAACCATATATATGGTCACTTTGTAAGATGACTATCCTACAAGTTAGGGGTGAAAGAAAAATTGATAGACCGAAAAAAACACGACCAATCAGTTCGGTTTTCAGTCGGGTGAGGGTGGGTTTGGTAGGCTATGATTTGGACCGAACCGAACCAATCAAAGCAGTCCATCTTAAACCCAAAAAAAAAAAACAACAAAATTTGTTCAATCATAAATTGCAACGACATGCTAATATTGAACTTAACTTAGACTTTTACTACAAAACACAAAACATTAAAATGCATAGTTTTCACTGAAACATCTAACATAATAACAAAAAAGTACAATCGTCTCGACAAAAATTTGAAAATGAGATACTTTATTATGTGACTTCTAATTCAAAATACTATGAAAGAGCATAAGAGTAGAGCTAAAGAATTGACCTGGAGACACTGCTTGTACACGAAATCAGGCATCCACGGCCACTTGTGACCACAAACAGTGAAAAGATACTTGACTCCTTCCACGGTCTCCGGCAACAGAAGCTCCGACCACTGCGATATACCGAGGTTCTTCTGGCTTGGTTTAGCAATCGACTCTTTCATTTCAATAACTGTGCAAGAAGCCACCAGTGCCTCGATCAACTCCGGGTACATCGCCGCCATTTTGAACCCAACCATTCCTCCGTAGCTAAGCCCAACCACCGTGCACTTCTCCACCCCCAATTTCCTCAATCCCCTTGCCAAACACTCCGCCTGAAATTTAATAGCCGAGCTGTGATTTCAATTTTTTGAGAACCATCTAATAAGCTAGTATACGCTACTATAAAGAATGACATTTATCGTAAAACACAATATGTCAGCTTTGAGTTTATACCCGGAATTAAAACCATACATAAAAACCAATCCAATTGATTTTAAAGCTGTGAACTAAGTAATACGGAAAAAGTATAATAAGTAATTTGGTTGCTTTATCGAAAGTGTATTTAAATTCTGAATAAGGAAAAATCATTTTCGATATCTAAAGTGAGTTTTAAATAAGGGAAATGTAGTAACACACCCATTTTTACAACAAAACTTACGGTTGACTTTTTACATTATCATATAGGCTCAATCGTTTTGATGATCGGAAACATTAACTTCAAAGACCACGTCGAAAATAATACTTCTAACAAAATCAAAATTTAAGATTAATTGGATATCGATTAATATATAATTGAAAATGAAAAAAAATGCACTCACACAAAAAACCAAATGAATTTTCACTAGTAGACAGACCACATTCCATTTCCTTCCAAATAGAATTGGTTTGGGGATAATTTTTTGCTCTTTCTTTTCCCTTCACCATTGATTTTTTATCTATTTGATGTTTTATACTCCATAGACCACAATAAAGAGTTTTGGGCTTCTATAATTTTAATGAGCTTTAGTTTTTAAAAATGAACGGGCCTTGAGTCCTGACTCTAAATAAGTTAGGTTATAAATTTTGGGCTTTATTTTGTTTAAAAAGGATTGTAATTGAACCTCATTAAGGAGGAAATTTTAGGTGCAAATAGGGTATGGGTGACATGGTGCCCCTTCGGCGCATCCAGACCGTCCAAATATGCATCGGACGGTCCGGATTGAAATGCACTTCTTCTTTTCTTTTCTATTTTTTTTATAAATTCGGACGGCACTTTTAATTCGGACCGTTGGTTACTTTATTGGACAGCTCAGATTTGCCGAGAGGGTACCACGTGGTACCCTCCCCGTACCCAAAATTTTCTCCTCATTAAGACCAATTTTAGAACAAAGTAATTTCATACCTGAAATTCAGCCGAGCGGTCCGGCCTGGAGGTAGTTGAGCCGCCAAAGAATATGAAGTCGGGAACGTAGACGGAGTATTGGGAAGTCAAGGCAAGGACTTGGGGAAACCACATAAGGATACCGTCGCCGGCGAATGGGTGGGCGAGTACAACAGCAGGCTTGTTTGGTTTCTTGTTCCCTGCAGTTTGGGTCGGGTTTTTGGGTTTGGTTTCTTTTGGAGCCCAGAAGTGCATGACGGTCCCGGGTTCGATCTCCACCGTTTGGGAGCTCAACCCTGCTAGTCTCACCAGCCCGTGGATTAATGGCTGCAGAGCTGCCACCACGTTCACCATCTCTCCCTCTCTCCCCCCTTAGAAATGAAGAAGAAAAAGAATGAAGAGACTGTAAGTTTGTTGTGTATGGACTAGTTTTGGGGTGGAAGAAGACCAAGAATGTTGATTGTTGCGTAACATGTGTGAATGTTGGATGAAGAAGTATTTATAAGCAAAAATGTTACTATTAGGATACGCAAAAAGTTTGGTTTTCCCGAAAACGTCCAAAAAATATCATTAATGTTTTCGGAATTTTTTTTCCTGTATAGTAAGAATAGCAGTTTTGGCAAATTTTTTGCTTAATATACTAATGAACAGTGTATTTTTACATTTTACGTACTCATATTTCTTTCAACATTCCAACAATCCTCTATCTGATCCTCTTGATTTTTATCAAATAATATAAAATATTATTAACACATTTAAATTAAGAGAGAGAGGGAGAGAGTTGAAAAAGGAGAAGTTTGTGAACACTTCTCGATCTCTATCAATACCTGACGACCTAGCAAATATAGAAATCTGGTAAAATGCCTTTACCGTCACTTTTGAATTTTGCTCAACTATTTCACCTGAAGTTTTCCATTTGGAGCACTGGTTGGAATTGCTTAGCGGTCTCCAAAGAATTGTCTGCCCTATATCTTGCAAACATTTCCTAAATAATTTTTTCCTTGTCCACAAAAGTTTTGATTCTTTTGTGAGAGTGCCGTGGTGGTACTTTGGGTCAGGGCCGGCCCTAGGCATAGGCCGACAAGGCGGTCGCTTATGGCCTCCAGTTTTCGGCACAATAAAAGGGCCCCAAAAAATAAGATCATAATAAATATATTATGTGTCGAATTTTTAACATACGTGCGAGTTAGTTAGCTGCGTTGGTTTGATCTTCGTTGCATTTCCTTGATGATCGGGGTTCAATCCTCGCTAGGAACAGTTTTCAAACGCTTTTTTTGTTTAACTTCTACAAAAAAAATACGTCATGTGTTGCCAAGGGGACTTGAACTTGCAACCTCACGGTCTCAACTCCCTTGTCCCAAACTACATGCCACCGAACCACACAGATTTCTTGTGCCAATAATTAGTTTTGCCCGGTTGTTAATTGTAAGGGACTGAATTTTTAATTGAATTGCGTATAAGCTGACTCAGACATCCATTTATTTAAAAAGAATTGTGTTCCCAAACTTTTTGATGATATTATACAGTCTATTAAATACGGAGTATTAAAAAGGAGTTAGACGAAGAAATAAAATTCAAGAAGACGTTACCGTGAATTATTAAAATTTTAATCACTGACAATTACTGTTTTTCGTCTCCAAATTATATTACTGCCAGCTAGAATAGTCGTAATTCTAGTCTTTTTGCTTTTTGAACAATAATGTTGGCCAGTTTGTCTTTTTGAGTACGGTATTTTTAAATGTGTACAGTACAACGTCGTAGGACTCCTCTCCAGCAATGGCAGAGAAGTGTCGAAGTCAAGTTCCTTTTTTTTCGAGCTCATACGGGTCCACATCAATTATTTCAATAGTACATTACGTAAATCTCGTTGAGTACTTTATTCATGCAAAAATTCGTATTGATGAGATACCGTTTGATAAGTAATTGGATCACAGTAATTTTTGAAAAAATATACCATACACAAAAAATATACCTTCTCGCACATTTTTCACACAATAAATGCTTTCCGATCAGGAATCAAATGACACCCAATCGACATGATTTTTCGCATGGTTGAAGTAATCGACAGGATTTACGCATTGTTCAAAATTCGAATCATAGATGTGGTCGCGTAAAAAAGTGACTGGACAGGAAACTCCTCTCCCTAGGAAACTCCTCTCCCTTTACTGGAGAGCATCCAAATCTCACGTGGATAAACACATGACTTTAAAAGTTCAGGGGCAGGGCAGTCCTGAGCGGGTGCAAGTGGGCATGTAGCCATGTACCAGATAAAACGTCCCTCCGTCCCCATTTTATAGTCTCTTTTGGAGATTCCAACTTAATAAGGGGACATAATCATTATACTTTTAAAAACATGTTTTTCTTATTTTTCCCTTCAATCATTACATTTTTGTACCTTTTTATTATTTTTAATTTCAAAATATAAGGGTAGAAGAGGGAATTCCTTAGCAATTTACCCACTTAGTTTTGAAGTGGGTCAATATTTTTGGGACGGCAAAAAGTATCAACTGGGACTATAAAATGGGGACGGAGGGAGTAAAATATTGTAAAAATAATCAGGCTGTTCCAATGGCTTAAGTCGGTTTTCAAGTCGATGTATTATGAGAGAATGACATATTTCATAAAACATACTAATTTAATTTTAAATTTCAGCCACAAATTGAAATAATGCTTAATTGTCTACTCAATTTTTTTTTATTTTTTATCAAGAATTGTCTACTCAATCTGTTGCACATGTGCTTGTGTAGTTGTCTTACTTTCGTAGTTGACCCAACTAAAAATCTTCCGTGCTCTTCTTCTAAGCCCTGGCCCACATGAGCTGGTAAACGTTGATATTTCAACTAATTGATACAATAAATAATAAACTTGTGCGAATGATCCCTTTTTTTTTTTCTTTTTTTTTATCATGAACGAATTTTGTATTTCAAAACTCCATGCTTTACTGGGGGCAACTACATTACCTTTGGTAAACTTTTCGCATATATTACTAACAAAAACCTAATTAATTGAGACAACCGGTTAAATAATGACTAAGTACTTCAAGTACTCCTTTTGTGGGGATGACAAAGGGGCGGGCGGAGTCGGATTTATCGTTCCTCATATCTGTCCCTTTCTTTTCGTCGGAGTGGGGAAATTAGGGAGGTGTTGGGGTAGGGAAATAATTGGGTCCCCATTCACCTTAGTAATTTTTAATAATTAATTTTGTTACATTTAGGATGTTCTGACAAGAAAACCAGATAGTTATGAGTGATGAGTTAAAAAAATAGAAACAAAGGGAACAAAGACGTAAAATAGTAATTTATTATTGAATATTTTGCTCTTACTATCTCAAAAATGTAATCTATGTAAACATATACATATAAAAATAAGTAAAAATTATAACCGGAGTCAGATCAGATTAAAACGAGACTGGGAAAGCAAATACTACCCCCAAGGAATTACCAGCTCGGATGGGGGGCGGGAGGTCGGAGGCGGGAACCGAGCGTAAGTAATTGCCATCCCTATCCAAGTCCCAAAAAAGTTGGTCTAATGAGCTCTTTAATTTGTTATCAAGAAATTTTTTAAAAATTATGCACGAACATATTTTATTTTTCGATCCGAAATTTGCATGTCTTTTAATAGTGGATTAGTTTTCTGGGACAGAAAGAGTATGTTTTAAAAATAGTTTTATGTCTGAAATATTAATTTCCTTTTAGAGAATACTTTAATTATCATTAAAGACATTTTGCCATATTCCTTGAAAACAAAAGAGCTTCACTCTGTTTCCCTTACACAAAATTCCAACCTCTCCACTACTAGAAAACAGACGTAGTTAGGCAGGGAGAGAAAAAGATTGGGATAAGTCAACTTTCATGATGAGAAATGCGTTTAACGACAAATTTAATCGCCAAATTATTTTATTTTTTTGAACCAAACTCAGAAATTTTTATTACTCAAAATCCGCCCAAAGGGCTACAAACCCCAAATCAGAACCCGTTGATGGAAACAAACCCATGTTAATTAGGTTATCCATGTGATTTGGATGAAAATACACTTATTACAGAGGAAATATACTGACAAGGGGTGAAACAATACCCACAAAGGGCAAAGAAAGCTCCACGCAGGAGTAAATAAACCTCCGGTAGCTGGAGGTGCCCCATTGCTGAATTCGCCGAACCAATTCCAACAAGAACGTATAAAGGGTTGTCCAATTTTTTACAAAAACTGTGATCATTTTGAACCCAAAAGAAAAAGTTGAAAAAATGAAGAGAAAATCAAATGAAACGTTGAATGGGATTAATTCAAAGGTAAAAAGGATCAATTTTCTTTCTCGGAGAATTTTATTTCCACAAACTCACTCATATTGTCCATCAATTCGGTGGGCTCTCGGTTTTCCTGCCGTGCACTAGGTGCATGGCACCGTGCTATGAAGCCATCCGCTGTCCGTTGCTATACATGGCTCTAATTATATCTGTGATGTATGTATAGGGAAACCAGGAAGCAAAGCCCACTGTTTTTGCCGACATCATTAAACAACATCCCAGCAGTTCAGCTGACCTTGGTTGGGCTAACTAACATCAGAAAATGGGCTTGGCCCCAAAAAACGAAGCATTTAAACTTCATGTTGAAATGGAAGTCATATGTCAAAAGAACTATTTCTCTCCCAACCAATGGCCCAAACCAACTAAAATCGTCACGAAACGTACTCCTCCCTCCCAATTTATTGGTCACGTAATAGTAATTTCACGACCACTGTACCAGGAGGTGTTTTTGGACCTCTTACAACAAATATATATATACAAATTTTAAGAGGGCCCCATTATTAAAACTCACTTAGGGCCCCAGAAATCTCATGGTCGAGTCTGATTCTACTATTTATTTGAACAAGAAGTCAAGAACCGAAACATAAAAATACACAGAACATACATACCTTCTTATTACAGCCCTCCCAACCAATGACCTAAACTCTTAAATGTGATAGATTTACCTTCTTACAGCTCCAAATTAACGTCTTCTAGTATTCAAAAATTCAATAGAACTGATGACCCATAATTAATCAAATATGCTTCTACGCTCATTAAATCTACCCATAAACAGTGGGCCAACACTACATTTATCTGCATTAGTAGCACGCTTAGATAGCATCCTATTTATTCTTTTTGAAAATCTAATACGTTGAAGAGTACCGAGAGGTCTCTTCTCAAAGCAAATCCCATTCAGAGCGTAAGCTCTCGCGAACTCCCCAACTCTTACTCTCCAGTCTCCACAATGGTTGAGCTCTCATGCTTCACTTCAAATCTATCTCATTCTCAACCCCAATCGCCTTTCCTCAAATCTTGGGAAACGTATGTCTAAATTTCATTAAAAGATACAAGACATAAAAAGTGTACAAAAACACATTCCAATACTTGTGACACCATTGGTACATGCAAGAGCAAAGAAAACATGACACTGAGATTACAAGACTATGCTTTCCTCTTCGTAGAACCATATTTCACAAAAACACAATAATATAAGCAAAAGAATAGTAGTACTAATGAACAACTGATCATACACAATGCACACTAATCGAATCACAATCCTCCGTTCAATTAAGAATCTTCACAGGATACCGGTGAATGCAATCCGCCCACGGGCTGTGCCCTGACGCCGTCACATTTCTCAACGCTTCCCAAACCGCGCTATTACACTTAAATCCACTCCCGAACGCTATTTGCCAAACCCGATTCCCCTTCTTCATCCTCCCTTTCGCCTCCGTGTACCCCAACTCATACCAGATAGAACTCGACGAAGTGTTCCCAAACCGATGCAGAGTCATTCTCGACGCCTCCACGTGCTCCTCCGAAAGTTGCAAATTCTTCTCAAGTTCATCGATCACCGCCCTCCCTCCGGCATGTATGCAGAAGTGCTCAAACGCCAACTTAAAATCGGGTATATAAGGCTTCATTTTCGGATTCAGTAATTTTCGACCAATAAGCGTTGCGAAAAACAGAAGTTGCTCGCTTATTGGCAACACTAATGGGCCCAACGTCGTTATATTCTCTTTCAATGCTTGTCCTGCTATCGCCATTAAATCTTTCGACAACGAAACCCCTGTTTTACCCATACCGTCCTGTTCTTGGTACACGCATTTAAAAGCCGCGTCGTTCGACCCACAGTGGGTACGGACTACGTGGACGAGCTTGTACTTGGATCGGCGGTGGTCGGAGGGTTTGTTGGATAAGAGGATGGCGGCGGCGCCGACTCGGAAGAGGCAATTGGGAATTAGCATCGATTTCTTGTTTCCGAAGTACCAGTTCTGGGTGATGTTTTCGGTGCTGACGACGACGGCGTAGGTGTTACGGTGGACTTGTAACGAGTCTTTGGCGAGGTCGATTGAGATTACTCCTGCGCTGCAGCCCATTCCGCCTAAATTGAAGGTTTTGATGTTGCCTCGGAGCTTGTATTTGTTTACGATCATGGCGGAGAGAGATGGGGTCGGGTTGAATAAGCTGGAAATTGACAGAACGAATATTAAGGCCCCGTTCCGCTACCTCAAAAAGCCAAAAACCAACTTACTGCGCTTTTCAAGACAGGTCATTCCCTCACAATACATCACATAAAAAACCACAAAAGTCAAACGCGTATTACGAGCACTCACATAAAAAACCCAAAAAACTAATCTTAGTGGAACACCCCCTAAGGAATGGAACTACGATTGGCAGATTTTATCTGAATATTTACTGATTAATGGCAGCAAATGAAAAAAAAAAAATTCCAGCTTTATAACCGAGCCAACCTAATTTTTTCCAGGGAAAATAATAAGAAAAATACCAAAACGTGCAAAAAATTAAGCAAACCAAGGCCTTAGTAGAGCTTGATCCGAACTACAACTCTTTAAAACATCCAGTGGATCGGAGATTGATGGCATACTAATTCTGATAAAATAAATTTTGGGTGCATTTTAAGTGTTTTTGAAGTTCATGTATTAAAGAAAAACGTGATTCGATTACTAAGTTTCTTATGTCCGATTCACTTAAACTTTTTAAGTAGGTATTGTACTCATCAAGTCTACAAAATGAATGTCGGGAATTATGTGTTCGTTCAAGACATGATCCGAATCCGCACCAAAAACACAACAGCCTAGACACAACGCATGACCCGAACCAAAGACTGAGCCTAGATACAGGACCCCTATGTGTTCGCTCAGGACATGACCCGAACCAAAGGCACACAGCCTATACACAGCAGGACTCCTGTTCGTTAAAAATACTACTCTTTTTCAAGTTTTTAAATCCAGTGGTGACAATCAGATACGGTCCAACGGATTCCCCAAGTGATTAGGGTTCACGTGCCCTTTGGACTTTTGATTGCTTTATCCCATTTTTTAATTTCTTGCAATTGATTAAGGAGTATGTCCTTAAAAATTTAGAATATTCTAGTCCTTGGTGCTGGTGGTTAGAAACTTTTGTACACTAAAATTGTGTTGTAATTATTAGGTGGCGATAAATGTTTAAGTTCGTTATTCTTTATTCTGCTTAACCTGTAATTTTTTTTTTCCCAAGATTAAAATTGACATTCAAAATGAACTAAATTTCTAGCGGCATATAAATGAAACTTATGGCTGCAAATATATGTTGCCTACTTTTTTCTAAAATATATTAGTCATTTTTTCTTAAAATTATGTTGGATAAGTATAAAAAAAAAGGTAGAAATTTGACAATTTCTTCGTCCAATTCACGTCACTTTTTTTTTTTTTTTTTTGCAATTGGACGTGAATTCACATCCAATTCACGTCTCTTGCCTCAACATACAAACAAACTTACAAAAAAAAAAAAAAAAGATTTTCACACTCCTTTTTTTATAAGCACACTCCTTCTATGTCTTCTTATGTGAATTTACATAGTTTGCCTTCTACGATTGAATTTTTTTACACTTTCAAAGGTAGTAAAAAAAAAAGGAGTGTGAAAATAAATTGGTAAAAAACAAGAATGAGAAATGAGAAAAAACCTGCAGTTGACGACTAATATGCCGATATCCTTGGGCTTGACACTGGTGGAACTGAACAGGTTATCCAGCGCGCCAAACATGACCGTCTCCGCCTCCTCCCTTGCCGCCGCCATCGACGGTTGCGGCGGAATACAGTGCATCGCCGCCGGTACACAAGTCTCCTCACCAAGCCCAGACCGCTCAAGTATCTTCCTCTGGAACTCGAGCGACGATTCGTCAAAATCGCCGGTAAGCTTCGAATGATCCATGAACCGTTTATACGGCGCCTGGAGGTGGTCAGGCGGGCGGTAACAGCAGTAGTCGACGAGGTAAACGGGTCTGGGTCGGGTCAGGACGTATACGGTGCACCCGAAGACTAAAACCGTCGAGAAGACTATCACGGCTGCGAGGTTGTATTGGAGATGGAGGTAGAGGTTGTAAATGTCGTCGTAATCCATTTGCGACGCTTGGACGAAAACGACGGCCGTGAGAGGGAGGAGAGCGAGAGTCAATAGGTGGGTTATTAGGTAGTGGTAGCCTAACTTGACGTACTTGAGATTCACGCTTTGGAGGAAGTCGGGTAAGATAACGATGGCGGATTGAGGCGGCGAATTGGTGGTCATTGTGTGGGAGTGGGGGAGTAGATAACGGTGGTTTGAGTGGTGGCGGGGTACGCGAGAGGGGGGATGGAACAGTATTTATACGGTGGAGAGAGAGTACTGGAGGGATGTGGGAATTAAGAGAGGGTGGGCGGTGGTTTGGAAGCGGTAGATGTAACTACATCATCTGCCGAAATATAGTAGTAATTCGTCCGGTTACGGAATTTAGCTTAGGAAGATGATATCACAGTCTACCCGAGAAACCAGGAGGAGGATTTATATAACCAGGTGTCCGGCAGAGATGGAGCTCAATAGGGGTGCGGTGCGAGTAAAATAAAATAAATACCGTGTTGTTTTTCAAAATGCTTACTAGAAGAAAACTATTTTTTCTAGTATTAAGCATGTTGACGAGTAATTAATTGATGAAGATGTGTAATTTTTCGAAACTAGGTATGTAAATGATAAATTATTAACGTATGAGAATGTGTACCTTTTTAGGTATTATAAATAACTAATCTTCCAATTAATCTGGGGTACCGACCACGTATAGAAGGTGTCAGGGACCTACTTGTGAGTCCCACACGGTCAATCCGGACCATTTATCCATCTCAAAATTAAATTCCGAGGGGTGCGGGAATGGATGCAACCGGACGGCCCTAAGAGCTCGATCCAAAATCACCTTTATTTCGGTCAAAATGTTTTGAATGGACGGGGTGATTTTGGATCGAGCTCTTTGGGCCGTCCGATTCCATCGATTCCCGCGAGAGGCCTCTCGGAATTTGATTTTTAGATGAATGAACGGTTCGGATTGACCGTTTGGGACCCACAAGAGGGTTTCCGACGCCGGTCGATACTCTCCGGTTGGTACCAATAGCAAGGTTCCTAATCTTCAAACAAGTGTATTTTTTTTTATACTAATTTCTTATGCAGTATTTTTTCATACCAAATTAAAGAACTATCTAAAAAATTTCTCCAAACATTTTACGTCGTTGGACGTTGGGGGACAGAGCTAAAGAGGATATTCATTTTGAGTGTCACATCTGAATTAAAATCCTGACTCCGTCCGTATTGTTCGGGCCATTTCTCTCTTTTTTATAACAAAGCATCCGGGCCATCACTCCCCTTGCCGTCTCTCTCTCACTTGACGGTGAGTCAATCTTTTGTTGGATTACATTACCGTCATTGGAGGATAAAATAGAAAAACCATTACTGTCACTGTGAGTGGGCAAAATATCACTATTAGTATTAGATGCTAAATATAATGTCATAATGTATATTTGATACTTTAGAGGAAATGTCATGTTAACTTATTTAATTTTGTTTTATATCGTTAATTGGATTTAGTTGTTTTATTCAATCAAACCGAATGATGCAAGTGGGGCTGACTCATGCGATAGAGCTTTTAGATGTCCCATACTGTATTCCGAGATTGAGTCTCACTCCTCCCTCTCCCCATGTAATAGAGTAGGAATGACGAATAACAAAAAAATAAAATAAATCAAAACGTAGGATAAATGGTTATCGAACCCAAATTTGGAATAAATTTTTTTATATCCAAACCAAAGTTAGGAAGTATGCTTCCTCGCTACTCTAGCTTCACGTAACTAGTGACGTATATTTTCCTCCTACCTGCCACACGAGCCCAAAGCCAATCAAATCATACACTGGAGTATTAAGTAAGGGAGTGTTTGGATACGTCTTATTTTTTTAATTTTTGGTTGTTTGTAAAGGATCACCCAGAACGAGTTATGGAAAAGCTCATTACCGATTTATTGTTCTTAGAGAAGAGAAGTCAAAAGTGAGATGAGTTTTATGATTTCTCATTTTTTCCATTTTGGTTAGCAAAGAGTCCTTAAAAATGTGCACATATCTTCCAAAATGCTATTCATGTTACAAAATGCATTCGGCGAATATTTTCCGAATATCCTCCAGATTCATATTAATACAGTCTTGTCCTAATTCAAAAAATAAAAAATGAATGTTTCTGAGTGTTAGCTTCCAATTTGTGATTGTTTTCATTGAGGAAAGTTGGTAAGCTATTGACTGGAAATCTTTCTTTCTTCTGTCAGTAAAATTGAGCAAAAATGATAACGACGGATATTTTCTTTAGCAAAATAAAAAATGCTTCTCTCACTAAAATTGAAAAAAAATGAACGACTGATTATTTTCCTTAGAAAATTAATAAAATATACGAGCACGAGCAAGTTTGGAGAAATTTGAAAATCAACCTTCCTTGATTATGCTCAATGAAAGGGAGAAAATTTCCATACAATGCGTAGACCACAAGTAGGGGTGCAAACGAGATGAGTCGAGCCAAGCTCAAGCTCTTTTACTAAACGAGTTAAAAACTTGAGCTTGAGCTTGGCTCGGCTATTTTTATAAAAATAGCCGAGCCATTAACGAGCCGAGAGCTAGATATATTGACTAATTAAGCCTTTATAAACGAGCCGAGCTAAACTTTAGAATGTTAAACTCGGCTTGTTTATTAAAACGAGTCTAAAACTCGAACTCGAGTTCGACTCGATTACTAAATGAGCCAAGCCTCGAGCTGCTCACGAGCAACTTAGTTCGTTTGCAAGACCACAAGCATGTGAGGTTCACTTTCAAATGTGTAAATTCCACCTAAATGTGTGATCCAAGATTGTTCTAATCGTGTCCAACCATGAGCCAGAGACATTGAAAACTTTCTCCAATGAATGGGGACAAAGTCGTGGCACATCCAAACCAGAGGGCTATTATACAGAGAATGCCCAATTTCACCGCTTACCACATTTTGCCCAATTTGGACGATTTTACCCATCGATTTGGTTTTGCATGTGTTGGTATTTTCGTAGTTCCGGCTGATTTGGTTGTCCTCAAGGGTCCTTTTGCGTTTGCTAATACCCCTTTCGATCTTTTAGGGTAATTCCCTCCGTGTCCTTTGTCATTTGTTTACGCTGGAGAGAGACCGAGGTTTCAGGCGATAGAGAGAGAAAGTGGCGATTCTAGGCGGTTGACGCCGGCGATGGATTGGCTGTCCGGCATGGTGATCTGACGGTCTCAGGCTCGTCTCTTTCTTTTTCTCTGTGTTCCTCTCTCTCTGTCTTTGTGTCTGTTTGTTTGTTGATTTCTATTTTCAATTTCCAATTCTAGAAACCCTAATTGGTGAATAGGGTTTGCTTTGCAGCAAAAAGGTCGATGAGGAATCATGAATGGGCACGCAAGAGCTTTAGGGTTCTATCAAGTTCGTGGCTGCTTTCTTCAATCTTATGAGTACTGAGGATTCAAAAGGATCGAGGTATATTTTTCGCTTTCTGTGTGTAGATGCAGTACATGTAACTGTCCAAATCATATTTTGCAAGAGAAGAAAATGCTAAAGTCAATAGTTGATTGTTTCATATAAAAAGGCAAATAAACGGATCCAACAAACCTAGGAATTCATTCTTCAACCAGCTTTGAGGCTATGTTTAGGCTTGAGTTAATTATGAGATAAACCATTTCTTTAATAAATTTTGTAATCTTCAATTTGAACATTTATTGAGTCTTTATTGTCATTATAGCATAGAGTATTAGGCTAGGGAAGGTGTTAGGATTGCTTCAATCTTTGATGTTTGGCCGACATCTTTTACCCAACATCCTAAACATGTAGCCATAGTATCAGCGGTTGGACTGTGGTCATCAAGGTACGATTTCCTTCAAGATTTTATTTATCGTTCAAACTTTCCAAATGTCTTCTTTTTTGTTTCCTGCAACCCTTCTTCCCCCTTTTGTTATTGGTTTCACTGCAGTATTTTACTGCTCTACTTACATTCAGGATTATGATAGCGAGGAGAAGTTTCCTATTCCAGAGGAACTCATAAGCCACTTGCTCCCATCCTCTTGTCAAGATTTGATAGTGAGAGTGTACTCCAAAAAGCCAAAATTGGTCTGCAAATAGTACAGTATTTGTGCTTTGTTGATGTTTTGTCTGCATTAACTTCACCTCCAGTAACAAAAAATACTCAAACGAAATGCAGGTTGGATTGGTTTCTGAGGCTTTTGAAAACTTTCAGCTTAAGACATACGGGATCAGAGCACAGGTACATGCAACACCAGAGAAGAAGAAACGGCGCATGTGAGGTAACGATTATCGGTATTGCCTCTCTCCTATTCATCCCTTCACAAAATCTTGGGTTCCGAAGGTTGGCCAGTATCAAATAATGCTCTCAAGCTGATATGACTCAAAAGCTGAAGTCAGCATTCAAAGGAAATTTCATTGAGCTTTCTCTGCAAAGTTGAGGTGGGTAGTATCATCCATTTTGTTTCTTTGAATGAACAAAAGAAATCTTGTAGTTTCCACCCCTTACTTTCGATCAGCCTGCCCAAATTGCTAAACGGAAGTACTATCGTATTGGGATCGGAATTTGAGATCCTTTGGTGAGGTGCCACACTAAATGGTTGTAGTGCGGCATCTGAGCCGTTGATTACCGAGATCAATGGCTCGTATACCGCACTACAAGATCCCCGGATCCCTTCTTATTGTATTAGATAGGTTTGTTTCATTTCAATCTAAAGTATATTACACTCAAGGCGTTGATACGTTATTTCGTATTGGTAGTGTTTTAAATGTTTGTTTTCCTGTTTTTCTATTTTGCTATCATTACCAGGAACTGGCAAACTCATTGGATGTGCAAATCCGACAAAACATTTAAATCTTTGTGGATGCTATTGAAGAAATACTCATGCAGCAAACGCGAGCAGAACTTCCAGTCTGATGATATTTCTAAGAGTTTGGCTACTTTTTAGATGCCAAAGTGATGGAGCCATGGAGGTTTCTCAATTTGAGATATATCTTATGCGTGCTTTCTATATAAACTTAGTCATTGATATTCATTAAATCTGGTGCACAAGTAGTCTCGATGCACTATTGGAGTTTGTTAGCTAAAGTAGATTGACTCTTTGTTTTTTTTTAGTAATCCTGTGTCTGGGCCAACTAGCACGCACCGCAAATAAACTCGGAGCCTAAGTTAATTGTGATACAATCTGCTTCTTGCTAAATCTTCTAGCACTTTGGTATGTAAATATTCGGCTCCAGATATCAAAACCATTTGTGTACGTATATCCTATGAAAACTAGCTTTGTAAGAATGCTGGATTAGCTAACCCCTGTGCTTGCACTAAAAATGCAAGTATGTTTTCTGATTTCTGATTTCTGATTTTCTCCAAAACACGCATATTAGCATATACGTTTTTATTAGGTGGTAATCTTGATTAGTAGACTGAAAGTAAATCAGTCCATCGTCAATGCACCTAATTTGCGTAACTATAATCCTGTGAACAAACTTAAGTGATATTTCATAAGTTGACAGTTTTGTGGCATGGTGATATTTCCTAAGTTAGCTGAAGTCACATCAAATACATACAACAAAATTCTCAGAGTTTTGCAGATCAATCCTAATCTTCGGAATGCTCTGCCTTCAAAATCTTCTCCTTTATCCAACAAAAACTTTATCTTTGACCACCTTATTTCTATTACATAAATCACGGCCACACACTATAGGCATTTACCTCGTGCGAAACACGTATGCCCCATATCTAGTGGTCTCTAAATGTGTGCTGAAGGTTAAAAACTTAACGATTCACGTGCCAGAACAAGTTTTTTTTCAGTAAATAAAAGTTGGAGAAATTTTTTACTTTTGACAAAGTTAAAAAAATGTTGGGGAATTTTTTTACTTTTGACAAGTCTTCCTCACTAGGTTTCGTATGACCACTCCTATATGTACCGATCACGTACTGATGGCACCGGAGACCCCGTGTGGGTCCCAAACGGTCAATCCGAGTCAAAATCCGAGTGGGTCTACGCGGGAATTTGCACGAAATGGGGTGATTTTGGATCGAGCACTTACAGCCGTCCGATGGCCTCGATTCCCGCACAGACCCTCGGATTTTGATTCTGAGAACGATGAACGGCTCGGATTGGCCTTTTTTTTTTTTTATGAAACAATGTGCAAAATTAGTGTTACGCATCACGCTCCGTACTATCATTATGGATCAATGAATCAAGAGGAGGATATTAGTAATTCATGGCTTAAGATGATTCGATGAATATTTCTTTGGATTAGTTTTGCAGTATAAAGATGGATCGGAAGTTCGGGTTGCTTATAATTTGAAGCAAACATAAGCCCGATGACTGAGCTATATTCTGTGTTATATCTCAAAATTTCAATTAAGTTGCATTTTAGTACCCAATGACATTTTTATTAATGTACGAATAATTTCTTTTTATTTTTTATTATAGAGTTCAATAACAAGTTGGGTGATTTCTCAATGAATATGTAAAAATCATGGTGATATATGTCACAACTTACAAGAATTCCTGAAGTTTTTTTTTTGTCATTCGTTATTCCTAATCTATTACATGGGGGAGGGGAGAGGGGGGATGAAGACTCGATCCCGAAACGCAGTGTGGCCGTCCAAGAGCTCTACCGCATGAGCTAGTCACAACTTCCAGAATTCCTGAAGTTGCCGTGGCAAATAGAAGGGAATATGCGGACACGAGTGTGATGTGGCCCTGTCATGGGTTTCAATTCTCGGTCCATCAGACTGAGAGGCTCACGGGCTCAAGCCCAATGGGGGAGGATTGGCCCGACGCAGTGCATTTGTGTACTCCGGGACGTATAAGGCCATGAAGGCGTGCTACCCCATTATAGTGCATAGGGAGAAAAATTTGGGTGTCGGTTGGGTAGAACGTGTGCGGTACCCTATTTACACCCAAAATTTTCTCGTGCATAGGAGTTGGGCACGCACTAAGTATGCAAGTGTACATACGTGGGAAGGGACATGGGAAGTGGGTAGTTTTTTTTGGTAGGGAGTGAGTGGTGGATTTCGAGTGATTTTACTATGTTGTCCTAACAGTTACACGTAATTCATGTTATAGTGAATGCAATTTCACAATATATTATAATCTTTCATATGGACTATATTGAAAATAACTTTTACGACGGAGTTTCAAAAATTTGTTCACACCAATTAGTGTTTTCTCATTCTATATTAGAATAGAATATATATATATATATATTAGCACAATATGGGCCTCCTTGGTCCATTGGCCCCTTGTCTGTGTTAATTGGACATCTCCTCTTTCACCAACTAGGTCACAAGCAGAATAATTCGCTTCCGTTTTTAATTATCGCACTTTATTTTTACTATTAATCCTTGCTATCATGCATTTTGCTAGTTTTGAAATGTTTTCGTACGACGTTTCCACTCTCCTATTCGCATTCACATTTCCGCTCACATACGTGCATTATTGCAAGGAGTGCATATGTTAGTAAGATCGAATATTTGAAATTGTCACTAGCTTTGTAGTAATAATAAAAAATCGTCACTAAGACTACAAATTCCAAAATGAAAAATTTCCCGCCTTCTTCAATTTGATTTCGCTGTTATCCCTGTTCTTTTCTCTCTCCCTCCCACACACACCCACACGAACTGTCGCTCCGATCTCAAGAAGTGTGGTGTTCTTCTCGCGTTTCAGGAGGATTCAAAAGGTCGAAACATTGATTTTCAAGGTCAGAACTCTTAATTCCGTTGCATAATGATTTCTTTGTCTAGCCCTAGATTGCAATTTCTACTTTGTTTTTTTTTAAAAAAATTTCCGATAATAACTGGAGCTTCGAATTTGTATAACTGAACACATACATATATTTTATTTAATTTCTCTGATCCCATTACAATGAACACGATCAAAGCATCCCCACAGATCATCGCTTTATTTTACTTCCTGGAAATCTTCAGAAGCTAAATACATTAGTACTACTAGATGGCAAACGAAACGACAATAGGAAGAAGGATCATCTACTGCAATTTCGAATTACGATTCGAATGCGGCATGGGAATGCTGACTAGCTATCGATGCTTTGAGGCTGTGGCTCACCGGAGCTTCAGATTTTTCATCCTGCGTATTTAAAAAAATAAAATAAAATTACACCAGCTATTAAGAAATCATGAAATGCATCATGGAGTTGGATTTTGAATACTGTGATGACACGTTAATCCGTCGCTTACGTATATGCCACAAAAACTCATGGTCAAGGCTTATGAGTTGCTCCGTAGTTAGAGCATGGGCATTGATTGTAATGAAAATAAGAAGCTCACATTAATAGGAATTAAAATTAAATGGGTCAAATCATGTATTTCCTGCAACCTCAGCTTGGAATTATTGGAAGCCTAGATCTTAAATATACCAATAGGACCTAATTTGTACTGGTACTATAGGGAGAATGCCGATTTTGTTTTTCTTCAAAAGGCCTAGGATAGAGCGAAACGGCTACAAAAAGTTAAGGAGTCGACCTCGAAATGCCGTGAAAGGACTTTGTACAATTGGGGTGAGTATCGCAGACACAATGTCACGTGGTGTTCCAAGGATCATAGGTAATTATCCCTCTAGAAGGATTACACACTAGTCCAAGTAAGAAATATAGGGACTTCCTTGCGGAAGAGAACATGGTTACATGGAGAAAGTGAAGCTGAATGTGTAATAAATGTAGAAGGTGATAGCTGTATAAAATTCATGGTTTCCTTTGTTGTATCATACTACCTTTTCTCCTCTTGACTAGTGTCCAATCGGCTACTCCCTCCGGTGTTCCTGTAGTTAGGAAAGGGAATTTGGCCCTCCTCGATGTTCTTCACGTCCTCCACAAGGATCTCATAATGCCTCTTCACTTCCTCTTCAGTTTTCCCCCCAACAGCCTTGGCAATATTGTTCCAACGGTCAGGGGTATCTTTGTCATACACTGCTAGCGCCTTTTCAAAGGCTTTGTTCTGCTTAGCAGTCCAAGAGTCAGAGCTGCGAGAGGACATGGATGACATGTTTTTGGTTCGGATCTTAATGCATAGAAAAGTAAATTATGGTGGAAGAGAAGAGTATATGGTGATTCAGGTCTCAATGTTGATGAAGTTTAGGTAGAAAATGACCAAAACATAAAAAGAATCAAAAGGTGGGTAAATGAATTGGAAAAGCTTGAAAAGGTACTAAGGAGGATGAAGAGAGTCAACAGAAAAGACTCTAGCTAGTCAAGGGCTGATATGTGCAAAGAGGTGGCAACTGCTGCTCTTTATAAGCTCCAGGAGTAGAGGGGGTTGAGGTGGGGTCCTTGCCAGTTGGCCAGGAAAACTTGCAAAAATGTGGAATTTTAATGACTTGTCTCCTTAAGAACCACAAGAATGGAGGAGGACAAAGAATAACAAGGTAGAAAAATCAGCAGCTCCAACAACTTTTAAAATCTTCTTTGCCTTCAAACTCTTTTGTGAAAATTTAACAGTTCTTTTCTTTCATTTGTTTAGATTCCATAATCCATATTAGTTTAGATTTAATTCATTAAGGTATAAGCATGTGGCCTTCAGACCAGATACCCCACTCTGTTCCAAAAACAGAATTAGATATCAATAATGACCCTGGCCACATGCTTCTTTTGGTTTTTGGTATTCCTTCTTTGGTATGTCTGGTTATCAAAACCTTTTCATGTGGTTTGGTTTACAGGATTGCCTAACTTCTGGATATTTGTTAATCTCGGTGCGTTAGAGCCTTAGTCGTCGTCTGGTTGAAGGGGAAATGACCATTTTTACCATAACAAGAAGGACCGTACCTATTTCATACGATAGTGGAGGATCAGGGAAAATGATGTTTACTGTTCCATGCACTCCCAAATTAAGGGGGAATTTTTTAGGCATGTAAATTTTCGGATAAGCTTTTGTCCTATCCCACTCCCCTGAGAATGAGTTCTCCCTTATGAGCTATCCATTTTATCACATTGCCACATATATACATAAATACGGAATAAATGAACCTCAAAAATCGACTAATCTAATTTCTATCTATTGTCCAGCAGCCAAACAGCATTAGAGGATAAGGACGCCACAATAGGGAAGATATCTTTGTTGATATCTCAGTGTCTGAAAGAATTTCATTCAGGCAACCGTCCTTGTTTTATTCAAAAGACTATCTTCCTTTCTTGGAATTATGTGGGCCTGTATCCAATGACGGTACAGAATGCTTTCACAAGGCTGCCACATACAGTCTCATTCATTCTAAGAGTTAGCTCAAATAATCCTTGGGTTTCTCTGGATTAGAGGCGTCTCATATAAGTACTTTGTCCTGAACAACGTTCCAAACTTCCCTAGCTGGCTAGCTGAGTCCGTACAATGATTGTGTTATTTTTTTGTCCAAGGAAAGGTTAACACGTGTTACCTGCTGGACTCTATCCTGAATCCTTGTGTATTTTTAGCAAGGGGAGTCACACTTAGTTCTTCCTCCTGAATGGTTTTTTGGCCACTTGGGCCAGAAAAGTCTGTTGTACCTTCAATTATCCAGGACTGCTTTTTTACTCTGCTCCGATCAAAACAGTTTCAACATTCATTATGGAAGTAGAAAATAAATTGCATTTCGATATTGCACGAGATCTAATATCATCCAAGTGGATTACAACCTTTTTGCTTGTTTTGGCTGTTAATAGAATATGAAGCAAAGCTTTTTGAAGCAAAGCTTTCTGTTAAAAGCTGGGTTAATAGTTATATTTCGCTTTCTCGTTGATTATCTTGAATAAAGCATTGAACGTCAATATAAAGAATGAGAAAATCGTGTTTTACATGTCTTTAATCCATTACAAGTAATATGCAATTCAATTCATCCAACCGATGTAGGCCTTTGTGATCATGCTTAATTACGTTTATGGAAACCGTGGCTCTGGGTCTTGCATGTGGGGCACAAGAAAATGTAACAAATGGGGATTAGGTAAATAGGCAACAAGAAAATCTTTTTCTTGTACCAAACAGGATTTAGTTCTTTAATTTGCCAAACAGATTTAAAGCACTAGAAACCCAATCTGCAATGGAACCATATGTAACAAGGATATCTGTGGATGATTTTATTCTTTTCAGTGTTTGTTCTTAGCTGTTACTTTGGAATGGTGTGTGGAAACCAGAAACTTTGGCAAATGGCACTGTCCAACTTGTTCTTCAATTTTAACTCATTGTAGGATAGAAAGTATTATTAGCCATTGATTTTCTAATTTTGGTCATTTTTCAAGTTAAAGTGAAAGTGTTTTGATTTTTACTGCTCTTGGTTGAACATATGGTTTGAGCTTGGAGTGGTCCACACAGCTGTGTACCTTTCCACTTGCTTTCGATGAAGATCTAAAGTGATGCAACTTCTGATCTCAGGTTAGTCATGAGCAGCCAAAATGTAATGATATAGCAATAGAATCTTTTTCTGGCCCAGAAGCAAAAGTCCAGTTGGTCCACTTAGGTGATTTTACTCTTCTCTCCTGTTGGGTTGCCAATGATTGGCCAATTTAATGGTGTCCTACATATGTTAACTTCATGAAAATCGTTAGTTCTCCTTCCCCTCTATACTTAGGTGGTCTGGAATTCACAAGCAAATCACTGCTAGTGCTAACTGTACTGTGAACTCGTGCAACACATTGTACCAAAATTCATGCTATCTGAAGCATAGTTGTCCGCTTAGGTGTCTATGACGTAATAAGGATAACATATTTGTTATAGTTTGTCCCACATAGATTAATTATAACCTCCAAAGCTAGTATGAGCCTGGGCGGCCTCTCCACTCATTGCCAATTGGTTTTGAGTTGCATGCTTTAATAATATTCATTATTTCAAAGATTCTCAATGGTGGACTCAATGAAAGAAATGACCATCTCTTTGAGGAACCTAAAATATCTGTTTCGAATGTTGTTGAAATCGGTTACAGTATCTGATTTCTCACAATTGGCAGTGTGGTACCAGTTGGCTTTGGGCTGCAAGTGGTCTCGGGTAGTCGTAACCTTTGGGCCTATGTTTGAGTTCAATTCCTTATAGAATCTACTGGATAAACTCTTGAAAATGAGGAGCTAAAAAGGATGAGAATGGAAGATATTGGAAAGCCTCATGTAGCTAGGAAATCCATGATGATTATCTTTTATATTCTTCGTAATGTTTTTGTCTTGTGGATCTCGTCATTTATGCTAAAAGTGCTATTTGCCGGTTACTGGATTGCAAACAACTCTTTTCTCAGAGAAGAGAAGACTCGAACTTATATGTACATAGATGGACTGTAAAACATGTGTTGCTGGAGCAAAATGTCTGGGAACACAAGTAGCTACTGTTTTTTTTTTTTTGGGTAAGTAACACCAGTAGCTACTGTTGCTTATACACACAAAAGTATCTCATCGTATGCTAGTTTTGACATTTAACTCTTCCTGTTATCGGTTGAAATTGTAAAAATACTAAGTAATCGTGGCCCCAATAATCACGTTGCACAAGTAATGTCATGGGGATTCCGGCTACCAATTAATTGGGCTGGTGGTGATAATTTGTTGAAAATGGCACCATCAACTTTCTAGGAATCTGTACGATAACAAGGGAACCTTTAAAACTCGAGAGACATTCCTACTGGTACTTGGAATCCTTATCATCCTGTACATACAGAAAGTAGCAACTGTGGATTCTTCTCCCTCCCTCTCCCTGAGATCTTTAGTCCTGCTGCTTGTGGTCCTTCTTCCATGTTGGAGAAGTTGGGTTACCTTTGGCTCTTAAATGGTCCACGGCCATTTATTTGTGTATCGGTTAGCTGAAGAGTTTTTGATACCTTCGATAATGTTTGTACGGCTTAAGTACCTCCTATTATGTTTTCCCAGCCTTTCCATTTAAGCAGCCTCTGAAGTCACCAACCTCTCGATAAACAAAGAAGCAATCTGTGACTTGGCCCTAAACTTGGGAGTCCGATTTTTTTCTCCCTCATTTGAAGAGGGTGAACATTGCCCTCACTTTGATTGGTGAAAATTTTGTAGGGTCCATGGGATCAATACACTTTTTGGTAATAATGGGATTAGTTTGTGATGGGGTCCACACTTTTTTCCACCAATCAGAGTGTGGGTAACGTTCACCCTCTTTTAATGAGGGTGAACAAAATCATTTTCTAAACTTGGAGGGGTATCTCTAAAGGTAAAGGCATTGTAATTTGTGGGGAATACGCAGGAGGGCATTCCATTCCTGTGAATTAGTAGTGAACGACCACTATTGGGATGGACAAGTAGCTTCCTTTTTTGGGCATTTTGTTTCAGGCAATATTTAATGCCTCTCCGTGGCTTTCTTTTCCTTATGATTTACATTTCGCATCTGATGAGAAAATGCTTTCTCAGTTGATGATGCCTATGTAACTTATATCTATTGGGTAAGATATGGCATTCAGTTGAAGATGAGCCATTCGCAAAATGCCAAGTAGATATCTTGGACAGCATATGTAGAATCGGCCAAGTTATTGTGGGTCTTGGATTCTCCTATCATCATGTTGTTGTCTTGTTATTCTTAGAAAACCACATTCTGGTAGTCGATTTCTCTCTTTTACCATGTCCGTCCATTCTTGTTTTAATGACATACTTATTGAACTTTGAAATGCTGTTTTCTTGATATAACTTTGCAAAACTTGCTAATGATCATTGAGTTGTATTTTCTCTATACTTTAGTAGCCAACCCACTAGATATCAAATATTTGGTCCACTTATTCTGTCACAATGTTCTCTGTGGTTAACCTATACCTTCTACGTACACGTAATTTCAGACTTTGATACTCACCATATGTTTCTGGTAAAATTGCAGCTACTGTTCCCTTGCTCATGTTATTCAACTTTCGTTGGATTGTCAAACGTGTAGAAAGGATTAAAACACCACTGTTGAAGACTTGACTCAAACAAAGGTATTTGATTGATGTTAATATTCACGCATGATTATCTTGTAAAGTTATCTTATCCTTACACTGCTGTGCAAAATGATGGGGTTTTTCTCCAGATAATTATTGATTATCTGTGTTGCGAACCATTAGTTCCCCAGTCTGTAAATATTATCTTCACCAATTTTCCTGTCCTTGAGCAACTTACTTAAATTGGATGCTATTCAGAATACGCAAGGGGTCGTAGCCATTGGTTACTCAAAAGTCGAGTAATATCTTGAATTGACAAGGAGATAGATCTTGTGATGAACTTGTATTTTGTTCTACTCTTGCTCTTCCTTAATTCTCCAGCTACAAATTCGAGAATTTGTCATCAAAATTGTAAATGTTTCTTGATCTATTTGCCTTGTGTAATGGAAGTGGTATGAACCAGTAGACAGTTAATGAAGTATCTGGTTTTGAAATATTGAGCATGCTTGGCTACATTACACTGTCGATACATTCCGTGCACTTTGAAATGTTTTTAGTCACCACTCACTGTTACAGATGTGATTTTGTTTTTGTCCTTCAGGAAGTGCAATGCATATTGTATAGGACATATACGTGATGGGACACGGTTAGATGTGATTTTGTTTTTGCCCTTCAGCAAGTGCAATGCACTTTGCCGAATGTGTTTTGCAATTACCGACTTCCAAGCTAGAATTCTGATATTCAGTGTACTCATTGTTATTATGAGGTATTAGATGAACCAATTGGCATAAGTTTTATGTTGTTGAGGATATTACGGCAATTAAAGCATAAGCAAGACAATGCATAGATGTATGTCAATGATTATGAGAAAGCTCAATTCAGTTGGTGGACTCGCTTAAGGCATATGTATGTTAGCAAACATAGAAGAATAATTTTCAGTTTTTGGATCAACCAAAGACGGTATCACTGCCAACTCTTATTGTTGTTGTTTCTTGCTGCAGGAGAAGCGAAATATTCAGCACTTTTGCACTAAAGTACTTAAGACCACGCCAATACAGGATGCGTACAGTCTACAGGTTAGCATTTCCAATGTGAAAATCTACAAGAAGGTGTCTTAGAACCTGTTTATATCTTCTATAACTAGAACAACGCGTGTTCCTCTTTCTTCCCAGTTCAGGTATCCAGCTTCCACTGTACCTATATGGAAGTTCAAACCATCACCACTAGCTTAGATTTCCCGTCTTTTTGTCGAAAACCGTATCTGAGAAATTAGCTCAAAAGTCACCCCTAGCTATTGCTGTTTGTTATGTTTATCACCATGCCCATATGCTAAGAGAACTCTAGTGAATAGTTTCCAATATCACTAATATTTGTGGAGTCTGAAATGCATGGTCCATTGGCCTGCACCCTGAAACTTGAATAACTCCTTGCAAAAAAAAACTACACACATAATCAGAACTATAAAAAATTAGAAACAAGACAACTTTTTTGTATGGAAGTTCTCTCGACTTCAGATCTAATCTCCTGTTTGTTAGGGGTCAAAGGTAGGACAGGCTCCACGTTAGTCATTCCTAGAGGTGTCGAACGGGCCGGGCTGACACGAGCACGGCACGGGCACGGCACGTTTATCGTCGGCACGACACGGCACGAACACTAAAGTGGGCCGGGCTGGGCCATCATTTTTTAGCCCACGGCACGGCACGGCACGGCACGAGCACGGTGAGGCACGGGGCACGGCACGGGCACGGTGAGGCA
>JAXBDA010001960.1:42500-47944 GCA_036023075.1 Gaultheria prostrata | reverse complement strand
GGTATTGATACCAGTTCTCAGAGGTATCAATACCAGTCATTTTCGGCCAGCTTTTAACAGCGTTTTTCGGGCGATTTTTGTAACTTTTTGGGGGTCTATAAATAGGCTCCTTTGACAGTTTTTAGGTTATTCTGGATTAGACTTTCTCTCTCTACCTCCCTCTTAGTTTAGCTCTCCCTTCTCTCTAAGATTTGAAGCTTTTCCATTTTATTTCAAGGTAAATTCTCTTTATTAAAGTTATAGAACTCATCAATCTCTATCTAAATCTCAAGTTTATTTTCATTTTCGTCATGGTTTCCTTAATCACGTTTTTCTTCTTGTTGATTAATTTAAGCATATTTGAGAAGTAGTTTAAGCTTGGTCATGGGGTGAATATCACTCCATGACTTCGGTGTTTTGATGGCTTTTCACGTTTTTGTGCTTATTGTTGGGTTTGTAAATGGATTGAACTCCTACTTTCGGTCTAAACTTAGGGTTGTTAATCTCCTTGATTATGTGTGGGTAAGGCTTTGTATCTTACTACATATAATGCTTGGAGCTATGGCACTCAAAGTGTTTGTAAAAACGCCTCAAAGAACTTATCCCATTGTTAAACCCAAATTGAGTTTTGTTGTTAAATCTTCCGAGTGAGAGCAAGTGATTTTGTCTCTCACTTGAGTTATAGTTGAGAGCCATTAAATATCCGTAGTCATGGGTGGTATAAACCCCTAGACCTCGCCCTCCTTTAATTATTTTTACATCTTTATTTTCTAGTAATTTTCAAGTAGAGAGAACTCCAAACCAAACCAAAAGGTTGGCCGTCCTAACGCCAAAATCCCTACCGTAAAGTAAACCCCTCACTAGCTCCGGCCCTTCCCTGTGGATTCGACCTCGGACTTCCAAGTTATTATGCTACAACCGACCAAGGGGGACTGTTTTTTGCTGATGGGAGGTGGTGGAGTGTGGTATTGGTGATGGTTGGTGGTGGTTGGGTAGTGTAGGATGATGTATAAAGTATATGTATACACATATGTGTGTATGTGTACTAGTATTGCTTGTGTATGTGTATAAAAGTGTATAATTATGTATGAAATGAATTTATAAAAATGTAATGCTCGCGATTAAAAAGTAAACGTGCCTTAGGGTCAAATTTGTAGCAATTAGGAAGTATTAGGGTATAAACCGTAGTAATTGCAAATAAAGGGTCCTACGTGCAATCAGAAATTTAATAACAAAATTAAAGTAATTAAAACAAAATTAAATAATCCTAAATTTTATCAAAATTTTCGGATTATTACAGTCTCAATCTCTCAAGAACACTTGGGTGTTCTTTTATCTCTACCACTCATACTTTCAACACACACAAGTACATCTATATATAGGCATATATACAACATGGGTGTGAACACCGGCAGCCATCAACAATTTCAAATTGAACTCTTCCTCCACTGGGTCAACAAATGTGGCTGCCAAAGTCTTCAATGGCTGCAGGCATGATGTGGAACAGTATCCACACATTTTTCTTATTTCTTAATCAAGCTTACTTACTTTTCAACACAAAGCGCCTAAAATGAAAGAAAAAGGAATATTTGTATTATTCTGTAGGTTGTTCAGAAAAAACTGAAAACCCTACATGGCGAAACTAGGGTTTACCTCTCCTCTGTAGACACGAACGTACGGTGGACTAGTTATTTCTGATTGAAACCGATTACTGTATTTGGTGAACTCCGCTCGATCGTACCTTACTATCTTCTATCCTATTCCCTTGTACCTCGATTCTCATACCCGATCGTGGACTCCAACGAGATATGTTTCTCTCTCTTTCTCACAACCCACTTTTTTGTTCTCTCAAAAAACGTGTGAGACCTAGAGAACAAGAGGTATGTTTATAGGGCTAGGGTAGGGATCTCAGGAGAAATAAATCTGAGCTCCTTGTGTAAATAAGAAAACCTAATCTCACCCGGATTCTTTTCTTATTTCACAAATTATAATTCACACCACTAAAGAATTACTCTTATAATGGTACTCACATCTTTATCTCAATTCTATTTCGAGCTCCACGTTATTAAATACTTATTAATCTCCGCACGTTAAGATTATAGATACTCGTTGATTAAATCAAATTACTGAAAATTATATTGAATCAACATCTTATAAAATGCCTTGAAACATACCACTTAACTTATTCGATACGTCAAAGCATATGTGAATTAGCATTCTCTATTTTTAGAAAAATAATAATCAAAAAAGTGTGGGTCCCATAAATTGATAAGTCAAAATTATTTATCTTTTAAAAATTCCATATCAAAAAAGGGCTTGGGTCCCACTTGGAGCTAGTTACAAGGTTACCTAAATTTAGCTAGTCGGTTAGAAGTCATGCTTAGGAACCCCTCTTGGTAGCTTGTATTAGGAGCCTATTGAAGACCACAATTGAAATGGCTTGCTAAATTTTAGGAGCTCACCTATTCTGGGAGCTCATTCTGGACGTCCTGGGGTGAGGTACTCCGAGGTAATAAGTTGCAAGTGACAGTTTGCATGCTCACGAGGGCGTATGGAGAATAATCAAGATTATATCAAGATGAGAAATTATATTGAAGAGGAAATTTTTTTACGGATGGTCCTGAAAGGGGCCATTTACGGAAGTCTCAAAAGGGGCTCCACTGACACCTCATCGCAATAATTTAAATCGATCATCTTGTAGGGCCCTCAGAGTAGTTACAAAGTTCTCAAATGATCTAGGCTATTGTTTTTTTGCACCAAAATTTAATTTTTGACATACCTATCAATGTCGGGTCAAGCTGATTTTTTGCACCTACACACTACTCTGCGGGCCCTACAAGATAACAGGTTCAAATTGTTGCGATGAGGTGTTAGTGGGCCCCTTTTGGGGCTTTTATAAATGGCCCCTTTCAAGACCATCCTTAAAAAGGTTTTTCTCTATATTGAAAGGGCAGGTCTTCATTGCGTGATTAGTTGACAATGATTTTATGGCCTCTACATTTCCTGAGATGGCAACATGGCGGGGCAAAACTGGATATCGCTATCTCTAACCCTGATCCTCAAACTCATTTCCCCTCCCCTTCAAATGGGAAACCAGGATCTCCAAACGGAAAATGGAAACCTGAACACCAAAAAATTCGCTTCTATTACTATTTTACTAATGTTGTCATCTTGTAGGGGCCGCAGAGTAGGGATAAACGCGCCTCTACCTGTTTATCAATTTTTATCGAGGCAGGGCGAGGGTAAGGATAAACGCACTTCTACCTGTTTATCAAAAAAATTCACAAAATCCCGATCCCCGAAATATCTAATCCCTTCAGGGCGGGGAAAGTACGGGGCAGCCGGCAAGTACGGTCAAATATTGTAGAATTGCCATCCATATCCCTTTAGACAAACTTGTACTAATGGAAAATGCCTTCTCCAGAACTTAGAAAAGTTTGGTTCGCATATGGAAACAAAATATTAAACATTACCCACATTGTCATGGGCCATTTTAATGTAGTGAAGGGCCAGTCAAATATGTGACTAGTATTGACTCAATTTCACGTTGGGCCTCTATGATTTTGCCGCTCGCTACTTTATCCTAATATCTTCAGAACACCATTGGATTGGCTTGAAAAACACTTTTTTTTAAGGAGTTAAATGGTGGGGAAAGTACGGGCCGGTTCAGTTTTGGATCCGTACTTCCCGTCCGCTCGCTCCATCTTAAACCCCAAAAAGCACAACTAACTCTATGAAAGTGCACTTGTCAATGCCACGTACAAACCAAAGACTCTAATTTATTACCCGTACTTCCCGTCCCCTATCTCTCTCTCCTCACTTTTTATTTTATACTTTTAATTTTAAAACCCCAAACCCAAAATGTCTAAACCTAAATCTTAGGGTATCATATTAAAGTGCCTAAACCCTAGGGTACCCTATGAAAGTGTCTAAACCACTAAACCATATAATTGGAAAGTGTACTATAGAACCTAAACCGTAGGGTACCCTATGAAAGCGCTTAAACACCCTATGAAAGTGCATAAACCACCTATAATAAGAAAGTGCACCATAAAACCTAAACTCGATACCCTAAGTGTCTAAACCCCAAAAAAGAGTGAATGACCTTAATGGTAATTAAAAAAAGTGACTGGCCTTAATGGTAATAAATATTTGTTTTCTGACCTTAATGGTAATAAACTCTTAAATGGTTGAACTTGAAGTTGTTTTTTGGTCTAGATCGATTCAATAGCAATATACATAGTGGCATTCGGGCTCGTAATAAAATTTTGGATTACAACAGAAAAAAAATATACATAGTGGCAGAGTTCTTTTTGGTAAATATAGTGGCAGAATTATAATTCGGGTAATTCTATTCACAACCCACTTTTTGCTAAATACAACCCATTTTAAGAGTGAATTATGGTTGTATTTAGCAAAAAGTGGGTTGTGAGTAGAATTACCCTTATAATTCTGGCGCCCCCACCCAAGTTTACCAAGTATAGCATAAACAATTTAAATTAAGTACATCCTTGTCCCAAGATTAGCCCAATTTACGAGGATGTAGTATATGTACATCATTGTAATCTTGTTCACTTAGTATAATATATTTCTGTGTGCTTTTTCAAAAGGAGAAAAAATAAAGAATGGAGACTGTGGAATTCAAGCTTTTCTTTTAAAAATCATTTACAAACTTGTGTATTTGATTTATGAAACTGTTGTAGGAACTTTCAATTGTAAAGCATAACCATTAGGGACTGTTTTGTAATTCTCTAAAGTAGTGTGTTTCATTTGTAATTTTGGAAGTTGGGTTGTTAGAGGTGTAAAATGTTATGCTAAGGGTATAAGTACCCAGCTCTTCTCTTGTGTCGATCATCTGAGAAATGAGAAACTTCTTGATTTGATTCTTGTTTTGTACTTCTTGATTTTCAATATTTCTATATGGTATCAGAGCGCTGGAAAACTCACTCGAGTGTCGATTGATCCTGAGGTGAAGAAGGTGATAGAAGAATCGATCGCAGAGTTAGGGTATTGAACACAGCTAGCTTCGTCTTGAAATTGATCGTAGTTTCAATCATCTTCTTCATTTGTTGAGTGATATCGGATTCAGATATGGTTGCACGTCGAGTAAATCTACCTCTATCACTCACATTCCTGGTATCAAATTTCAATTTTCTCGTCAATATCAAAATGGATAATACGAATTATTTGTTGTGGAAAACTCAAGTAGAGAATATAATGAACGCTAATTGATTTCCAGGGTATCTTGATGGTACTATTGAATGTTCAGTCCCTCAAATTCGTAATACAAGTGGGGAAATGGAGGAGAATCCAGAGTATGTGGTATGGAAATTGATTGACTCTCAATTGCTAAGTGCTAGCTTGTCTTACTTCGTCTTTGTCTATGTGTACTTTACCCTATGAGTTAGGGTTACGGCATAGTGTTCAAGTTTGGGCATCATTGAACAGTAGGTATAACACCTTGT
>JAXBDA010001960.1:0-37500 GCA_036023075.1 Gaultheria prostrata | reverse complement strand
TGCTCCGATCAATCCCTTCAGAGTTTTTTTTTTTTCACGAATCCTCGCGTTGGACCTTAAAAACACATTTTAAACACATCTAACGGTTCGGATCGTCGGGGTTTGGTTCGGAAAGTGACGAAAAAATAGTGGTCCGGATTGCAAGTGAATTTTTTTATTTTATTTATTTATTAAATTCTCACGGTCCGGTTCGATTTATCCACGGTTCTTTTATGAAAATCCATGGAACGAACCGCGAAGCACGATTTCTTAATTTTTCAATCCGTGTCTGGACCATTAATCCACGGTCCTAATCCAAAACCCACGGATCGGTTCGGTTCGGATTGGCGGTTCGCGGGTTTTTATTGACAGTCCTACTACAGACCATAGTCCCAAATGTTTGATCAGTGGAGAGGACCTTCCTTCAATCAATTTGGATATTCTCATCCACAGTTTATGAATGCACTTAATCAGTTTTTTGGATTTTCTGCACCTCCTCAGTTTTCTGGGAATCAGTCTTCTGGATTTCCTACACAGCAACAGGGGTCAAATGCAATACCAAAAGGGGCCTTTGGTAACTACGCTCAAGCATAGGCACATTTCATTGGATATGCAGGCCTTATTCTTTCTGCTCCTATGACTGGTTTTATTGCTTTTCCTAGATCATCTGGCTATAACCTATCTTTTCATGCTGATGGTTCCAACACACAAGATTGGAATGCAGGCCTAAACTCAGCACAACCATGGTATTTTATTAATGGAGCTACCAACCACATCACCAATAGCATGACAAATTTGGAGCAGCCTCAACCATCATCTATGCAAAGTGGAGTTACAGTTGGAAATGGGTCACAGCTTCAGCTTACTCACACTAGCACAGGTCTTCTTCCTACTCCTCTAATCCATTTCAAGTTGTCTAATATTTTGCATGCACCAGACATCACCACAATCTTCTATCTATTAATCAATTTCCTAAAGATAATCATTGCATCCTTATCTTTGATCCTGTGGTCTTGTAATCAAGGACAAAATTACCCACATAATTCTGTACAATGGGCCCTATCATAAAAGACTATACCCTCTTCTGAACTCATCTAAAGCTTGAAGTTTCAGTTCTTGCTCATCTACAGCTCCTGCAGCTATTGTCAACACCAGTGATACTACTGCTCACATCTGGCACAATAAACTAGGTCACCCTAGTACACCTCTTTTTCATTCCTTAATCAATCAATTCAATTTTCCTGTTTCTAAATCTAGTAGTATCAATTGTACTTGTTGCAACATGGCTAAGAGCCATAAGTTGAAATTGTCTTTGTCTGAAACTTGCGCTAGTGCTCCTTTTCAATTAGTACATATGGATGTATGGGGGCCTTCTCCAATTACTTCTCATAAAGGCTTCAGATTTTATCTTTTCATAGTAGATAATTATACCAGATTTGTTGGTTATTCCCATTACACCATAAATCTGAGGTGAAACAAATGGTTGCTAACTTCAAAGCTTATGTAACAACCCAATTTCATACTACCATTCAGACTGTGAGAAGTGACAATGAAGGGGAATTACTTAATCATTTCCTATTACATATGTTCCTATCTAATGGTGTTGCCCATTAAACCACATGCCCACATACTCCAGAACAAAATGGCATAGTTGAAAGGAAACATAGACACTTAATTGAGACCACTATCACTCTTTTACTTCAATATGCTCTACCATCTAAATTCTGGTTAGAAGCACTTACTACGACGGTTTACTTGGTAAATAGACTACCCCACACATCTCTTAATTTTCACATACCTTATGTTTTGTTGTTCAAACAACAACCAAATTATTCTTTCCTTGAACCATTTGGTTGCAGCTGTTTCCCTAGGCTCAAACCATATGCCTCAAATAAGCTTGAGCCCAAATCAAAACACTGTGTTTTTCTATAATACTGTCCAGCAACCAAGGGCTACAGATGTCTAGATCCCTCAACTTTTAGGATGTATGTCTCTAGGCATGTAAAATTTGTTGAGCATGTTTTTCCTTATTCTGAACTTTGTGTACTACCTAATCATGATTCCTCTTCTTAGATAACATCACAGTTTCATGTTCCTCTTACAGATTTTACTGACATAATTGTCTCTATTTCTCTTCCTGTCCCCTCTATAGTCTCATTGTATCATGTTCCATCTAGGTCCAGGGTACCAGCTTCTACTTCTGTATCTCATTTCCGAAATTCTGAGCACTCTCATTTTACACATGTTGAGCATGTTACTTCTGCTACTAAATCTCATCTTACTAATTATGCTCATGCACCATATTCTGATACTCAATCTCATCTCTTTAATTCAGATCTTGTCTCTTCTTCTCTTTCTATTTCTACATGTTCAGTTGTTCCTGACACTACATCTTTTCCCTCAGAACAAGTTTCTATTCCTTCTTCCTTGATTAATTCTATTCCATCACAACAGGTTTCTATTCCCTTTTCCTTGCTTAATTCTCAGTCTTCTACTCAAAATATGTTGGAATTTTTTAATTAAAATTGATAGGACTAAAGGGCTACTGTTACAAATGTAAAATCCCCTCATGAATTGGGAGCTGTTATAGATTTTGAAAAACCTTTCATGAATTGGGAGCTGTTATTCTCCATGTTCATTTCGACCATTACAAAGGCCTCTCCTTTGTGCATATATACAACAATCCCGTATTGTGTTTCCACACCAGAAATTCGTGTTACACCTTACAGTTCCAGAAAGTCATTTTTTGTGTGAGAGAGAGACAGTCGAAGTTCATTTTGCCAAGGCGTGCATCGGAGGTGTTTCGACATATGTGGTTCAACCGTTTTATCCTGGGAGACAGACACCGATCAACCTACAACACCCACGGTAGGCGGCGAATCCATTTTAAGGAGACTGTGGTTATCATAGGACTCGGTTTGTTTTCGTTATGCAATTTCAGTTTTGTACAATCTATAATTTCAATTCGATTCATGTAATTTATTTACTGTTTAAATTATCAATGGAATTCTCTGCCGTGTAATTTTTCCAACATAATCATCATCCCATGCAAACTAGATCAAAGTCTGGTATTGTTAAGCATAAACTTCCTTTTGTTTTGATTGTGGTTAGTGTGAATGAACCTGCATCTGTCCCATCGATAGAGCCAACACACTTTTCAGAGGCTGTTAAATATTCTCTCTGGCAACAGGCCTGGCAGAGGAATATGGAGCATTCATTAAACAAGGTACTTGGGAATTAGTTTCACCTCCTCCTAATGCCAACGTAATTGAGTGTGAATGAATTTATAAAATAAAGTGGCATTCAGATGGAAGCAGTGCTAGATATAAGGCTAGATTAGTAGCAAATGGTAATCAACAATATGAGGGTTTGGATTTTCAAGAAACCTTTAGTCCTGTGATAAGCAACCCACCATTAGGGTTGTCTTGTCTTTCGCAGTCCATCTTCATTGGTCTATACTTCAACTTGATGTATCTAATGCATTTTTACATGGGGTCATTGAGGAAGAGGTGTATATGAGACAACCTTTAGGTTATAAAGACTTGTGCATCCTAATTTTGTTTGCAAACTAAGAAAGGCCTTATATGGACAAAGGCAAGCCCAAGAGCCTGGTTTTCAGTATTTTCAGGGGTACTTCTTCAACAGGGATCCCAGCAGAGTACGGCTGATGTTTCTATCTTTATTCATCATGATTCTCAAGGAATTACTTTGGTTTTGATATATGTGGATGACATAATTATCAAAGGGAGAAATTCTTCCTACATAATAGACTTGATTTCCCTTCTAAGTACACAGTTTGCTATGAAAGATCTTGGACATCTGTCTTATTTTTTGGGAATTGAAGTTGTTCATCATAAGGATAGCCTCATCTTGTCTCAACCAAGTATGCTACAGATTTATTATTGAAAGCTGGCATGTATGAGTGTAAACCAATTTTTTCTCCTTCATCAACTAAGCCTGCTACTGTTGAACCTAATCTACCCTTTGAGGATCCTTCTTGGTATCGAACTGTTGTAGGATTTTTACAATATCTCACTCTTACACGCCCTGAAATTGCTTTTGCTGTCAATATTGCTTGTCAACATATGCATGCCCCTAAACGTCAAAGCCATTATGTTGCTATCAAAAGGCTATTGAGATACATTAAGGGTAGTTTACATCAAGGGTTATTATTTGTGCTTGGACCTCTTACTCTATTAGCCTATTCAGACGCTGACTGGGCAGGGGATCATGTTGATGGACGTTCTACTACAGGTTTTTGTTTGTTCTTGGGTTCTAATCTCATATCTTGGTGTGAAAAGAACAACATACTTTAGCTAGATCATCTACAAAAGTTGAGTACAGAGCACTTGCTCAAATTGCAGCTGGCTATCTTGGGTTCATCAGTTGTTCTTGGACTTGGCATATCACTCCTACTCTTCAATTTGTGATTTGGTGTGACAATCAATCTGCAATTCTTTAGCATCTAATCCAATTTATCATGCTCGTACTAAGCATGTGGAGGTGGATTATCACTTTATTAGCGAAAAGGTTCTCAGCAAACAGATTCAAGTTCACCATATTGGGTCCTTTGATCAAGTTGCTGACATCTTCACAAAGTCATTGTCTGTTGCTCATTTTCAATTTCTTAAATCCAAACTTATGGTGATTGAACCACCCATAAGTTTGCAAGGGGAGTGTAAAGCATAACCATTAGGGACTATTTTGTAATTCTCTAAAGTAGTGTGTTTCATTTGTAATTCTGGAAGTTGGGTTGTTAGAGGTGTTAACTGTTTTGCTAAGGGTATAAGGACCCAGCTCCTCTCTTGTATCGATCATCTGAGAAATGAGAAACTTCTTGATTTGATTCTTATTTTGTACTTCTTGATTTTCTACATTTCTATAATATGTAGTTAAATTTAAAATTCCACATCTTATTTATATAGAATCAAGGCCCGTCAAAAGAAATTTAAAATTCCACATCTTATTTATATAGAATCAAGGCCCGTCAAAAGCAACAGTTAAAGGAAGTTCATGTCTCTTCTTCAAAATTTACCAAAATATATATAAAAAAATGTCTCTCCTCCCAAGCGGGGGCATTAGTTTATGAATGATCGATTAATGAACATCTGTACACTTGTTTTTTTTTGGTCGGCCTCTACACTCTTAATTTTGTTGATAACTCAAACTCCAAGTGTACATAAATTAATTTTTGGGAACAAATTGACCGTTTACTAATGAGGTCAAATTTGATTCTTTCGTGATATTACAGAAATAAGCGAAACATAATCTACATAAAATCATCAAGTACCCTACTCGCACAATCACCTCTCAAGTAATCTTAACTATATATTTCCCAAATTTGATTATTGCGTGATAAAAAATTTCCCCAATATTTTTGGTAAGAAATTTGTTTTGGTAAGAATTTTTTTTTGGTAAGGCCTAATGTGTCAAGTTTTAATACACTTTCCCTCCAATTTAGCTAATTACCAGAACATGGATTTAATTTTAAGACTGACAATAAATGAAATGACACCAATGCTATTTCATTTAATTATTTCTCAACTTTAATTACCATTCTGTTTAATTCCATTAATATATGTGGACCCTTAAGTGTAACAGTTATTTACTCGTTTCAGAAGAATAATAATGTAGTCTAAATATTAATCCATGTATGACAATAAATTAATGTTTGTATATTTACTTCCCATTTATACATTATTTCTCTTTGGTAAATGGAAATTTCAGTTAATTTGTAATAGAAACAATATCAATTACAATAATAACACCAAGGATTACAAACTGCTAAATCTTTGCAACAAAGGAAAAGAAAAAAAAAAAACACCTTTTTTTTTTGTCTTTTCACATTCCATTCCCAATCGAGTGCCCATCCGTATCATCATTTGTGTTTTGCATATAAGAAAACACAGAGAGATAAAATTGTGGGAGAGAGAGAAGAAGAAGAAGAAGAAGAAGACGACGAAGACGAAAATGGGTTTGGGATGGAGTATTCTAACGATTTTCTTCTTACTATTAGCTTTGGAGTGCAACACCACCCATGCCCAAAGAGGTCGGGGTACGGCGATTTTCGATGTAACGAGTTATGGTGCGGTTGGAGATGGCAAGACCGATAACTCCATGGTAAGGGATAGTGTTTTCTTACTGTTTATCTGATTTTTATATAGCTTAATTATTTTTTCGTTTTAGTTGGGTTAATTTTTCAGTCATTTGCACCCCATGTAGCATTTTTGCGTCAATCATCTATACCTGTTTTATGATTTGATGCAAATGATTACTCTCACGAGTAAAAGCGTGTACGAACAAGAACATGGCTGCGATTTCTTTTCTTCATTTTTACTTCTACGTACGAGCAATCTCAGTGCGATAAAAATGAACATTCGATCTGTTTATCTACGAGGGAGGAAACTTTAAAAAAATTCGCCGTTCAAAAAAAAAATAAAGAAAAAATTGTATTATTGTGGAATTGCATTTTTGTGGACCCAACTCTATATTTTGTACATATGCCTCTTATTCCTGATTAACCACTATATTCTAGATACACAAAAAATAGTGATTTGATTTTGGTGTTCTTCAATATAGTGAAATACTATGTGCTTTGACCATAGATACTAGACAGCCCAGATTTGGTGAACCACGTAAATATGTTAGGTTTGTGATTGTGCTCTTTACTTGTTTTTACCTTTTACAATTGCAGGAGTGAGCGTCTCACAATTTAAACCCAAATCCTTTATAGAAACAAAATTAGCAAATTAAGATAGTTCTCTTTCCTTTTCATTTCTCATCCTTTTTCACTTTATTCTATACCGTATGTTTATTGCCTCATCACTAAAGGGATGAGTTCCTCTCAAGTCATGGCTTGGACCGTCCAGTTAGCCTGGTTGTGGGCTTTCTCTAGACCCATTCTGATGATCCAAACCATTTACATTTTAGAGTCCATTTATATTTTAGAGCTCGTCGAGAATATTAGCCTTGTCAAAAATCACGTTGATCGGGCTATCGTTTAATATGATTCCGAACACATTTATCTTAGAAAATAACAAGATCATTACAACACCGAATTAGAACCCATTTAACACATTTATCTCAAGACAAATCAATTTCAAATTATATCTACCAATATCTGATCAACTTAACAACTGGTCTCGACGAGCTCTCTAAAATGTAAACATTTTAGATCATCAAAGTAAACGGAAAATTTGGACATTCCGGTCCATTTTCATCGACGGGAGAGGATCCTCCTCCACTAAAGTAAATGTGATATAAACAAGGTTGTCTAGCTAATACATATAAATTTGGATATTTCACAGGCCTTTTTGAGAGCATGGAGCGAAGCATGCATATGGAAAGGGAAGAGCAGGGTTGTGATCCCAAAGGGAACATTCATGCTGGATTCTGTGACATTCAGGGGCCCCTGCAATGGCCCAATGATGTTTCTGATAAATGGGTTAATTAAGGCCCCCACTGATCCTCATATGTTCTTTATTGACCATTGGATTCGTTTCCAATACATCGATGGATTGGTCGTTAAAGGTGGTGGTTCTTTGGATGGCCAAGGACCTTCTGCTTGGCCTTATAATGATTGCTACACCAACCCTAACTGCAAGCCTCTTCCTGTTGTAAGTTCCATTTTTCTCATAAACATCCATCGGTCTTTTTTGAAATTTTCATCTTTTCCTTGTGATTTTAATTTCACCACTGTGAATTTTAAATTTCATTTCTTTCTTTTATATTTTGAATCTCCTCGAAAAAATTACAACAGCCGGCAATGCTATCCATGCGACTATGAATGATCAACAAATCAACCTCATTTTTTTTTATAAATGTCTTACACCTTAATTCCTACCAAATGAATTACTCGAATCATCAAAATGGAGTTCATGATAGACTCACAGCCCGAACGACGCATGTAGTGGGCTGGAGAGAAATCATTTCCATTAAAATAACGCAACAGGGGTATCGTGCATGACCTTTTGGAAGGACTTATTGTATGCGTAATAATATACTATAGGGACCAATTGAACTTTTGTTAAACTACGTGGATCAATCGTGTAATATACTTATCGTATGGAATTTTCTATTTTTGGTTAAAAGGAAACAAAAATACAAACTTGTTAATTAGTACATTTCTTTAGGTCTCCAGGATTTACTTTGATGCGTTTTTACCAAATGAGTTATTAACTGCATATTTGTGACTCTCTGGAATCTGCGTAATTAAGTTTAGTTGGGTTCATGCATTGTGGTACTACCGTTATTAAGAAGATATTTAAGTTCACTGACATTACTTACTGAGTAGTGATACATACACACTCCCACATACACACTCAGCCACACCCTCTCTCACATGGGATGTGGTCCCCAAACGGAGCCCACATGTGGGGACCACATCCCATGTGAGAGAGGGTGTGGCCGAGAGTGTATATATGTGGGGGTGTGTATGTATCATTTTTGTTACTTAAAAGGGTCAGTTTCCCCCACACCTAAAATAACATAAAAAAAATGACACACAAATTTGTGGAACTCACTCTTCAGAGCCCCACTGTGAAGTTCTGAACCATTGATCTTGTTTAAATGAGTAAAATATGAGGTTCTGCAAAACTTCAGCTCAATCGGATATCGAAAAGTGCTTGATCCAACCAGTTTTGCAAAAACTGTGACAAGAAACAATTATTTTTTAAACTGTTTGGATCAAACACTTACCAATATCCCATTGAACTGAAATTTTGTAGGACCCCTTATTTTACTGATTAAAAACAAGATCAATGGTTCAAAACTTCACAGTAGGGCCCGGAAGAGTGAGGTGTCATTTTTTGTGTTATTTTAAGTGTGAGGGGAACCGGCCCCTTACTTAAATACCAGTTTTAATTATAAGATTTATTTCAAATCTGAAATGGCTTATGGATTGAATAAATCAATTACTATCTCAAAGGGTTTATGCACCAGAAAAGAATAAATATAACAGTACAATTATTTAAAAAATATATACCAAATTTTTTATTTGAAGATTAGTACTGATTTTTTTTTTAAAAAGGACGAACAATTGGAGATGGAGGGTGCATAATTATTTATGTCGTTGCGCTAATCTCAAATTTGTTGGAGCAGTCAATTAGGTTCGATTTCGTGACCAAAGCAAGGGTGCACCACTTGAGGTCCATCAACAGCAAAAACTCCCACTTCAACTTGTTCGCATGCAACAACTTCAACATTAGCCACATCCGAATCTCAGCCCCAGAAGACAGCCTAAACACCGACGGAATCCGCATCGGTGCCTCAACCAACATCCAGATCACCCGATCCATCATCGGCACAGGCGACGACTGCATTGCCATGGTCTCGGGCAGCAAAGACATCGACATCCGCGGTGTCACTTGCGGCCCTGGCCACGGGATCAGCGTCGGGAGCCTAGGAAAGTCCCCAATGGAGTTTGTGTCGGGGATCACAGTGACAAACTGTACTTTCCGTGGGACCCAAAACGGCGTAAGGATCAAGACGTGGGCCCCTTCTTTGGCTAGCGTTGCTTCGAATATGATGTTTCAAAATATCTTCATGGATAACGTGAACAACCCGATTATCATCGATCAACAGTATTGCCCGCAACCTTTCTGCAACGACGATGTATGTTTTTCTCTAACTTGTTCTTGTCTTACATTATTCCTTCTTCACTTGAAAAAAATCATTAAAGAATTATTCGATAGTTTTGGGAGTACCAATTTGGCACGTGCACGTCATGCTCTTGACCAACGAGGGGCAAAAATAGAGATGATTGCAGGAGCAGAGCCAAAATTTCTTATCAACTGGATTAGATATATCTAAAGTCAATAAATAGTCTTTTCCAAAATGAACATAAATTCACCTATATTCTTATGTTTTCGTATTCCTAATGATTCATTTTCGGGAGAGACTTGTGGAAAGTTTTCATGTTTTGTATCAAATCTCGTTTTGAAAACAATCCATGAGAGACTCATTTATATTACTCCTACTATAAAATTTTCTTTCAAGATACACAAGCAAATTATCAATCATCAATCCATTGAAATATTCTCTTTTCCATCGAAGACCATACGAACATGTCGGTTTGATGCTCTAGAATTACTAATCAAGTACTCTTTCTGTCTCATTTTGATTGCTCGCTATGATTATTCGTGTCTTTCAAAACTATTAAAAGGCACCGATAATCATAGGGAGCAATTAAAACTACGGGTGGGAATTTATGACACGACACGATAACACGACCCGAACACGACACGAAGTTAGCGGGTTAGTGTTGAGTATTTCTGACACGAAACACGTATATGACACGACCCGAGAACACGATTAATAAATAGGTCAGGTTCGGGTTCAACCTGCGTAACCCGAGAATGACACGAATTAACTTGTTCATCTATTCGTGTCGACACGGTAACCCGAGATGACACGAATTAACCCGCATAACCCGAGAATTAACCCGAATTAACCCGCATAACCCGAGAATGACACGAATTAACCGTGTCATTTCGTGTCGTGTTCGGGTCAAATTTGTCTAAATAGGTCGTTTACAAGTTAATCGTATCAACCCGAACACGACACGATTATTAGCAGGTCGGGTTAGGGTTCAGTTTTTCGACACGATTAGTAAAGCAGGTCATTTCGACACGAACCCGATTCGACACGAACCCGATTCGACACGACACGACCCGACACGACGCCCACCCCTAATTAAAACGGGACTGAGGAAATGGTACTTAAAACATCATGTTGTAACAAACGTGATGATAATTTTATCTGTTGCGTTTGTGATGTACAGGATTCAAAAGTTCAGATAAGCAATGTTACATTCAGGAACATATGGGGGAGTTCAAGCTCAAAAGTTGCAGTTTCCCTAAAATGCAGTGGGATTGTTCCTTGCCAAAACATCAAGCTTGCGAACATCAACTTGTCCTACGATGGTCCTCAAGGACCTCCTTCTACTTCTTCTTGTTCTAACGTCCGAGGTCAATCTTACGGTCCACAATTGCCCTCCAGTTGCCTATAGTTGCCTTCTCGTCGATAGAATGGCAAAACTTCGATTGATTTTCTGCTCAGTTATAGATTCTGCGTAGCATACCATGTTTTGGTACCCTCTCATTCGCGATCCTAATGGGTCCACATCGTTATTTTCTTGTGGACCCACGAAGAGAAGCGGTGAAAAAGACTTAGTACTATCTTTTTTTAATTTGGTGTTTCTAGAGTTTCTTTAATAATTGTAGGAGTAATTGTGTTAAGACTCAAGACTCAGGCTTGCTAACTTGTAATTAAGTATTTGATTTTCGTTAATGATATGGTAATGGATGGTCACAAGTTGTCTTAACCGATTGATATATGGGAGAGTTAAATAGGGGTGGGTGCTGTGCACCGTGCTTTGCATTCCTCGGCCGTCCGATTGGTATCCTTAATTGGAAAATATGTTTAAAACTTAATATGTGCATCCTTAATTGGAAAATATGTTTGTTTGTTTGACTTTACAATTGCAAAGATGATAGGAACACAATAATCCAAGCCCAACTTCTTATATACACGTAAATCCCACACACATTTTTTATGCGAGACCCATCTGTATATAAAGAGTTGTGTTCGGTGTTGTGTCCGAATAATTTACAAAGCATATACCAAACGTTAAACGTATCTGAGATCTGACTAGCTTTACCATATATTCTAGGGGAGATTTATATGAGCATTTGTTTGATCTCACTTATATGTTACCTCAAAATTTTTGACCGGGCGCACAAATGGAAAAAAATTGTTGTGTGAAGGTGGATCTCCTTTACGCAACATGTTTGTAATTTCCAATTCGGACTAAAAGATTTTCAAAGACTTGAATGTAAAAAAAAAATGATTTTCGCGCTCCCTTTTATTCACTGATATTGCTTTCTTTGTCTTTATTTATCTGCAATTATCAAATTGCTTACACATGTTAACAAAAATGAATGTAAGGATAGTTTAGAGATTTCATGTAAATAATGACAACAAAAAAAAGAGTGCATGACGATGTAAGGAGAATCTGGAAATCATTTTCGTGAAAAAAGAATATCAAGTGCAATGATGATTTTCTCTTAATTAGTTCAATTCTCAAAAGAGTAACAAATAGAGACATAACATAACGAGTACTACCATGTGGGTTAATTTCAAGTGACGTAGCATGCTTCAGACCAATTATTTCATAGTCTTAGGACACCGGCACGTGGTGCCCCAAAACCTTTATCTACCATCCATTTCCCACTGAATTGTGAACCAAGAAAAAAGTTGAAATTGTGAACCAAGAAAGCAACGGTTTATTCAAATTAAAGCTTGCAAGGCATGACTCGGGGTCAATCCATACAAAATGAGGGCCCTTTATTAACTATCCCAACCCACACAAACATTGTGTCCTTCATATTTCCTTCATAGAAATCTTTAGTGAACCTCTAAGGAATCCTGCATAATAATAAAATTAAGATAATCAAATAAGGAAATGAAACAAGCATAAAAACCGTATAGATGGAACAATTTTAGGAAACTGCCAAGAAGTCTTTGGCCCAACGACATTCGGAGTGTACTAAAGTGCAAGAAAACAGCTCAGGACCGATTCCAACAATACTGACTTTTGCCAAAAAAAAAATATGAAACAATTTCATGAAACTGTCAAATTAGATAGTGGTCGAGTTCAAATCCAAAACATGGAGTCTACGGCAACAATATTATGCCATTTCAGAGCAATAAGTGAAAAGCTCAAGTTGAGTCCATTTACCTCCTACCTAACCATGGTTATTGAATTCAATCAATATTCTCTCATGTGACCCTCATATAAGAAAAGAAAGGGACCGACACAAGTCCCAGTTAACGATCCGATCAGTCCATTTGGTAAACTTAAATGTGCTTTTTCGCCCTTGTAGAAAAAGTAAATGGCTCGGACATTTGTACAGGTTGGATCCAATTGTATCGATCATATGATAAGGTTTGACACTGGCCATAACTTGGAATTGTGCCAATTATTCCTCGTGGTAGACACTGATATCTGATCAATTTTTTTATTTTGGTTGCGCGGATAACAAACACGGTTTACAAACAAATGGAACGAACCGCCAGCGCGCCCCTGGGATTGCCAGTATATAGACATGAGGGGATATAGATATTCAAGCCAAAGAAATAAAGAATCGAATGCCAAAGGAAGAAGAAAAAAGGACTTACATGCCGCAGTTAATGTTCCGAGAGACTAAGAAAGGCATGTAAACACCACATAACCTAGGAAGTGGAGCAAGTGCAGCATCCCTCAAGTTAGGGTACCGAGGGACAAGCTGTTTGTAGCAAAAGCATATTCGTCTCCGGTCAATCGTGGTTCGAGCCGCACTATTGAGCCGTCTCAGCTCGCTGCAGCATCCGATAGACGGCTGACCCACCACGCCAATCGCATATGGGGCACATTGGATCACCGATGGGCCGATATCCATGCACCCGATGGCCGCTGACACATGTGCCATGGCAACCACTGCAATGACCAAGGCTGTTGCACCACACTTCACCATTTTTCTGTAATAAGTAGCAATTAGCTAGATTACATGTACTCAGATAAGGTTGTAGAGATATATATAATATGTGAAAGGTATATTTGTATTGGGGTGGTAGGCAAGCCAAGCGAAAAGCATTTTGGCTTGGAGCAACGGAAATAGGAGTAATGTTCTCGTGAGTGTTACTGGAATTCTGGGCAATTTATCGAAGTTGGTTCTGTCACTTTTTCAAATTTAGTAAGAGGATGATCTGGGTTTTTTATTTATTTGAATTTATAAAGTAGTGACAAAGGTTTTCTCGTCAGCTCATAACAGCTCTGGGTATTTTGCCGGTTAGAATTAGCAAAAAACCTACGGGGTACAGAAGGTTTGGTGTACAGAAAATGTACAATGACTTTTGGGTCCCACAGAATAAGTCCTACCCTTAAATAATTTTTAGTATAAATTTTCCTATACCCTTGCAAAAAATCATCTCAATTGGATATACATAATTGGTCAATCCAAAACTCCATGTTTTCATTTTTGGATCGACTAGTTACACATAACCAATCGAGTTGATTTTTTGCAAAGCCATAGGAAAAATTATTTTGAAATTAGTTAACAATTCAGACTATTCGTATGCGACTCAAAAGTGGGCCCTAAAAGCTATTGTACATTTTCTGTGCACTAAATCTTTTGTACGCATAGTCAAGTCCGTGGATTAGGGTTTGTTTTTCCCACAGGGAACATATGAGAGTTGGCTGAACTGAGACATCTTTTCGGACTCCGGGTACCTGTTGTGCCCTGCCAAATGAGATCCACTTTATGCTCAATACCATGATTTGATCCGTTTATTTTGAATATATATCGAGGTAAAAAGTTAATTGAACATACACTATTGGCAAGTGTTCTTTTCAAAATGTACAACAGGATAAACGTATTTGGACATGAGGTAAAAGGATGCCCCAGCAAGTTGGTTTTTACTTATGGTGTTCTAGTCGAGCTCTATGAAGTGTTCTTTGTTAATCTGAAAATCTGGTTTGTTCCATCTGAACAAGTTATGGTATCTGAAAATCTGATTTATGTTGCCTAAATCATGGATATTCATTACTTGAACGAAAGGAAAGTGCCCAAGAGTTCCAAAATGAGTCAATTTTATCACAAAAATATGTAAGTGGCATCGTAAAATGGGTAAATTACAGTTTGAAGCTTTATGTACTACTAAAAGTTTCCTCAATGTGGAGCAATTAATTGTGTCCACTTATTGCAGTCCGGTTATTGGTGGAAAACACAACGTGGCACAGAATTTTCCATCTTCGGCCTTTAGTTTCCAATACATGTCCCCCTTTGCCCTAGTTATCAATGTCACAAGGCGTTTTGCTATAAGAAAATTGGACTTCAGTTGTGTATAATCCCCCCGTCCCCAAATTTTTCCCACCTGGGATTCCATGCCATTTCAAACATAAAAAAAAAAGGCATTTTCGGAATCTATTAATTTATTTTAAACCATTTAAAAGTTCTCAATGAGATGTTTTGAACGGATTAAAAATATAATAAATTTATTCTCAGAAATGCATATGTTTGTTTGAAAATGACGCAGAATTCCAGGTAAGACGAAAATTATGGGATGGAGGGCGTAGATCCATTGAATAAAGTTCACTAGTCTACTAACCAAATCAAGAAAATCCCATGTTTAAGGGACATTGTGAGAATAGATTACATTTCATGGGTGCAAAAAGTAATTTACTCGACTAAATGTGGTTTTCCTTTTGCTTGTTTGATAGCTAGTCCTGCCATCCCAACTGGCCCTGAGAAATTAATCTGAGGGCCCTGAAGTCAAAGACAAGGCAAACCTCCAGTGGCTTCTGAGGTTACTCGAACCTTGAACACAAAGCCAGCTTCTTTAATCGCCAAGCCACCCCTCCAGGTAATATGACTATTGTCATGCTCCAGACTACCAAAGGCCCTTTATTTCAGTAAACAAGGTACAAGGCACAGAGCAGTTACCCGGATGGCCCCATAGCATTCATTTAATTTAATCAGCCAATGAGTACATAACCTGCTCCATCAGGAAGTATCCGTGCAGCAGCGGAAGGCAGCTTGGTTCGGGTTGTTTTTCGAACTTTTGCATGTGTCTCCGCCTCCTGTTGAAACGTCTTGACAAGCTCTTGGAGCTCTAATTTTCTCCCTTCAACCAGTTCTTCAGTGACTGGTTTTTTCAATCCAAGATAGAGCAACCCAATGGCAATTAGTACAAAGCCCAAAATGAGAAGAAGGCCGGAAAACAGGGCAAATGCATACGGTGAATTTTCAGACCCCGGAATTCCATCCACATTTATTCCAAAGAGTCCAGCTATGATAGTAAGAACAAGACCACAGCCCCCAAAGACTCCGAGATTATGAGTGACCCTCAGGCTTCGATCCTAAAATTACCATTCAGAATCAGAAATCTCTATCACCAACAATAAAAGGGAAACGACAACAAAGATGCTACTTAAAACCCAAGGAAGAAAACATTAAGGCGCACTGCACAGTATCTTTATAATTATCAGCGCCCTTAGAGATCCAAGGGGAGGAGTAAAATTCTACACAAGATTCAGCTTTAGTGGCACATGTGACAAGTTTAAGAGTTGCTTAAGAAACCCACTTTGTAAGAAAAAAACATTAACTCACCAATCATAAACACTTGATAAGGTGGTAATTTGAAAAGTGAGACAGTTGCACCAAAATAGTGTAGCAAGCTCGCTACATCCCTTGAAGTGTCTTTTGCTTACAAGACTCTTCAAATAAGTACGATTTTGGTTTTGATACCACCTTTGGAGAAGCTCTTATAAATTATAATTACCAGTCTGAAGGAAAAGGTAGTACACACCAGCTACTTCAAAGAAAACAAGTGTAATGTTGTCTGCAGTTAAACCAAAAGCCCACGATTTTTTGAGATGTTTCCTTTTCTTTTAACTCTAATCTAACTTGGCTTCTCTACTATCGAAGCATGATTCATGCTCTCTCAATGAGAAATCAAAAAAGTGACAGGCAATTGAAATTTTTTACAGTACTCAAAAAAATAAAAAGACCAAATGCAATTTTGACATCCGGCAGAAAACAACTTACATGAATTTCTCAAGGAAAAGTTCAACTGTGTCACACAATTTCTTAACTTAGTAGTTTATAAAAATGCCAAATAAGAAGGGAAACATAATGGCTGTTTTGGAGTCCAAAATGTAAATTACTAGCCTACTTGGTTCCTAGGTATAACATATAATCAAAGTTGGTGATGTAAAATTTCATATTGAAACCAATTAACCAATAACCCCCGTCCCCAAAAAAGCATACTAGGAAAAGTTAGTTAGCATAAACATTTATATCTCACATCACCTCTTCATAATCATACATTAACAGGGATAGTTTCATCAACAGCAGCTGTCCTGAAAATAAACATAATAGACCATGGGATAGCTTCCTTTTGCACTGTACAGTTCAATCCACAACCGATGGAAGATAGAAAGACTTCAATGCCGAGCATTGGTGCAAGCCCGTGATTTAAAATTTGCTTCTCCAGTCTAACATCATTATCTATGTAAAATGGATCCTTCTAAGGTTAATGATATCGAAACATATGAACAAATGTAGGTAGAATAATCAAGTGATCTGCAATCAAATTAGTAATTATACAGGATGCAGAAACATGTGTTTATAGAGAGAAGTTTCAACCGTACAATAAGAAGAAAAGCAAAATGTCAACAATATTCCTAACAGCTAATTGAGCAAACATATTATATGACAACCAAAAGCAGTGTAGAAAGCATCAACAAATTAACTCAGCAGCATTACTAACAAAATGTTTCCAGTATATCCAAGTGTGTAAACAATACTCATTTATCATGAGGGGAGAAAGATTGGAGTATTTCGGAAACAAAAGATTTTGACCATCTATATTACTGAATACCTGCAACCATGCACGAACAGTGCTCTGCATGACATCTTGAATTGTGAACAAGCGACCACGAACTGCCTCTTGCTCATTAATCATTTCCCTAGTGCTCTTTCTAATTCCTTCTAGCATATTCCTTGCTGCATTTCCCCTCAAATGCTGGAGAAGCTCAAATACAATCTCCTCTCTTGCATGTAGAGACCATTTGACTCTGATAACCTGGAAGAATTAGAAGATGATGAAAGATGGAAAAGAACTTAAGCATAATTACCATCCAACCAGTAATATGAATGTCAATCTACTGCCTCATGGAAAGTTAATGTAAGTCCCAAAAGAAACCTAAAACTTAGCTACTGCCTCCTGCGGCCTACCTAAAGGTTATGGAAAGCTCAGATGTAAACGTTTTTAAGATGGAAACAAAACATTTTGAGTTATATAACGTTTAATGGATTTTGAGAAAACTAGACACTAGAAACTTTGCATACAAAATATAAGTCAGGGTTCCGAATTTTCAAGTCAAGGCCAAGGGGCATCAACTAGATCAGGTTTTGATTTTAAAGTGGGTAATCCAATACATCTGTGTGTGAAGTATAATTGTTAGGTTTTTAGCTAATTGTTAGGGTTTCAGTTAATTGTTATTTATCTTTTATGTTCGGGGTAATTTTCAGTGCTCATTATTGAGATGCTCTGAACCATGAATGAAGGAAGCATGGTAATGAGAACATAAATTAATTTGGGTCTCTAGGCATGCCCTCCCTGATGCCTTTCGGCTTTGATTTGAGGGTATGGTTCTGCAGCAAAACGTCCTTGTAGCTCCTCGGTTTGGGGGGGCCACTTTTTCAGTGGTACTCTGAGAGCAGCCACTTTGTGCATATTGCCAAAGGTTAGGTCTGTCTCCAATCGTCACCCGCCCATACCCCCAATGATTGGGGACTAGATGGGTTCTGTTATTGTTGTTGTTGTTGTTGTTCGGGGTAATTTAGTCCCGTTTATGTTATTAGGGTTTTGCTAGAATTATTAGGGTTAGCCTATATAATCTCTTCATTAGCCTTGTAATCTTTCATAGTTTTCTAATGCAATATGATAGTACGTTTGTTTGATACGGAGTAGTACCTTTGTTTCTCTCTCTCTCTCCTTTGAAAGTTCACATGGTATCAAAGCGATCCTAGGCCGTCGCCACTATTGTCTGGAACCTTCGTATCTCTCTGTGTCTTTTGCAGCCCTCTATCGATGTCTATTCCTCTCTGTTCTTTCTGTCCTCACTGTACAGCAGAGGAGAATCTCAAAACAGCGTACCTACGGCCACAAAAGACCCTCTCCAGCACTCGCAGCCCTTCTTCCGACCACCGGCAGCCCTCTCGTGCACTTTCCGACCATCAGTTTTCGTGTTGAGGCTGTTAAAGCATCCATCTCAAAACCAATTGGCAATGAGTGGAGAGGCCGCCAAGGATCATATACTAGCTTTGAAGGTTATAATTAATCAATGTGGGAGAAACTCTAACACTCCCCCGCATGTATGACCCCTAATCCGCACGTGGAGAGGTAAACAAACGATTCAACACATATGACAAATATTAACCATCAACGACAAACAAAGGAGAAACCAACCATCATTGACAGAGTCTTGTCCAAAAGCCTCCAAAAGCTTAGCTCTGATACTATGTTAAAGCATCCAACTCAAAACCAATTGACAATGAGTGGAGAGGCCGCCCAGGCTCATATACTAGCTTTGGAGGTTATAATTAATCAATGTGGGACAAACTCTAACAGAGGCCACCGGCGACCCTCAACTGGCTTCGAAATGAATTGGGCTTGATTATCTAGACCCCAATCTCTCATATTCAGCACTATTTGACGATTATCTGAGGTATTTTTGCAGTATTTTGATCGTATTTGCATTTGAAACCCACTGGGTTACCCTCTGTTGCACTCAAACCCTACTAGGTCACGTCTGTTTGCACTCGGGACCTCTGTTTGCATTCGAGATTCACTCGAAACCTTCTGTGTCTTCTCTATTTGCACTAGGTATTCTCCGATTGCACTTGAAACCTTTTGATTTTGATCTTCAAAGGTATTTCAGATCTGTTTTGCAGTTTTTCAATACTACTTGCAGGATCTTTGCACTTTATTTTGGTTGTTACTGGGTTTGAACCACCTTTATATCTCTGTTAATATATCTTTGTTATCGCTATGTCGATGTCGGAAGATAACGTAATTAGTGTTCGTTTGACTGGTGGTAACTATTCATATTGGGCAAGTGTGATGAAGAATTCTGTTGCGGGTAGAGGCATGTAGGGTCATGTCATAGGGTCTATTGTCAAACGTACTCCTGTGAAATCAGATGCATGGAAAATATGTCACCGCCTTTGCAAAATGGGAACTAGAAAATGCACGAGCCCTTGGTTTCATAATTCTGTTGAACCTAGCATCGGTATCTCAAAGTATGATACGGCCAAGGAAGTTTGGGATTATTTGAAGGGTATATATCTTTAGTCCAATTTTGCAAAAGAGTATGAACTTGAGAGCTCTATTCGGGACGCTATGCAGCAAGGTAAATCGATACAGAATTTGTACAATGAGATGACACAATTGGGATCAGTTGAGTTTAATGGAACCCACAGGCTTGCAGTCGCTTGATTCCTACATAGAGTACCGTGAACAATTTGAACCTATTAGTGGGGCCATAGGCGGCTCCACATTGTCTCCAGGGTGTTCACCTGAATACCTTAAATAAATTTTTTTGTTTAGAATGCATGTAATTTTTTGTACTTTTATTTAAGTTTTGTTCTTTTTGAACACCCCAAGTGTAAATATTTGAACACCTAACCCAAAAAAAATTGAACAACTAGCCTTCAAAAATTAGGCCACAAACCAATCCATTGTAAAAAACCCAATATTGTGACATATATATCGCCGAGAACATGCTATTGTGACATATATATGTTACGTATTTTCGTACTATTTGGTCTCATTATTCAAACTAATATATAAAAAATTGCGTATATATGGCTAGTTAGTATAGCTAGTAGAGTTAAAGGTAATTTTGGAACACCTTGTTCAAAATTCTTGGAGCCGCCACTGTGGGGCTATGCTTCATCGCTCTCCTCAACCTACAGTTGATGGTGCAGTTCGCGAACTTATAGCTGAGGAAACTCGGTTCAAGATGGCTTATGGCGCATCTCCCTCGCAGTTGGTATTGGTTGCTCCTTTGGCTCGGCCTGCTCCATACATGGCACCCTTCTTCTCTACACCAGCTTCTCACTTGATTCCGGTTACAGGCAAACCTAGGCCTCGGGTTGCTTTGAATTAGTGTAGTTTTTTTCGCCAGAAGGGACACTAGAAGAATGCGTGCCCCAAATTATTACAGATAACGGGCCACAATTCTCAGCAGTTTCAGCAATTTCCTCGACCCCCACAGCAGTCTCCCCCACAGTTTCCTCCTTTCCTCTGTAGTCTCAGCAGTTTCCTCGACCTCCAGCAGCCTTTGTTGTAGCACTAGCCGGTTTCTTGACCTTTGACGGAGTTCCACCTCCCCCTTTTTTAGGTTTGCACGGTTCTTATACCACAAGATGGATGTCCAATAAGCAGATTGGGGCCAACCGTAGTTGGTGATCTCTACTACCATGGCTATGTCGCCTTTTAGTTTGAATTAGTTAGCATCTCTTCTTTCTCCTGGTATTGTTTGCAGTAGCAATTTGGCATATGGTTGGCATCTATTCAGCATTGGTTCTTCCTCCTATTGGCATCTGTTCGGCATCAGTTCTTCTTTCTATTCGTATGTTCTAGTTTTGCACCGCTTTGCATTGTTCAACACCTCCGCAGTAGTTGATTTGCAGTAGTTGGTTTGCAGTAGTTGATTTGAAGCAGTTGGTTTGCAGTAGTTGATTTGCAATTGTTATCTTCTTGGCAAACTCACGATGCTCTCTGGCTTCGCGTCATGAGTTTGAGGGGGGTGTGAAGTATAATTTTTAGGTTTTTAGCTAATTGTTAGGGTTTTAGTTAATTGTTATTTATCTTTTATGTTCGGGGTAATTTAGTCTTTTCTATGTTATTAAGGTTTTGCTAGGGTTATTAGGGTTAGCCTATATAATCCCTAAAACTGTATTTAGTCCTTTGATACGGAGTAGTACTTTTGTTTCTCTTTCTCTCCTTTGAAAGTTCACATTGTGTTGAAAGGTAGGTATTGTTGGGGGCTTCCCACATAGGGAAATTTGGGGGGGGTGTGTTAAAACTTAAAAGGGTCCTCTTGCCCCTTACTAGTCAGCATGCCTAGTTGAGTAGGTTAAGTAGAATTACCCGTTTGCCCCTCCTACAAAAAAAATTGGCCCAAGTTCATAACGTTGAAAGGGACTAGTCATTTTCACGTCGATGGGAAGGATGGGTTAGGCTCTCGGGCCTGCGTCATGGAGCTGGCATCCCACATCAGGAAGTTTGGGTTTGTGTGTGTTAAAAGGGTCCTCTTGCCCCTCACTAGTCAGCGTGCCTAGTTGAGTGGGTTACGTTGAATTACCCTCTTGCGCATCCTAAAAAAGAAAAAAGCTAGGTATTGTTAGTCTCTTTCCCCATAGCTTAAGAATTTTGGACAATTTTTTTTTACACACTGCTTAGAGCTTTGGTTTCTAAGAGTTCTTCTGTCGCATCTTTCGTCTACATTTTTCCCCCATCTTGTTTCGTCCTCCCTATTTACTTACCATGTTTACGTCTTTAGGTTGGCTGATGCATAGTTGGGTCAATTACTACTAGTTCTAAGCTTTTGGACAATCGGTGATCTAAAAATCTGGACTAGGTTTCAATTAGCATATACGAATTCTACATTCCACCAATGAGGGTTAAAATAAAGAAGAAAGGAGAAGAGGTGGAAAGAAATCCTCAACATCCCGTACATGAAAAGCCACAGCCCACGGATTTGACCCGTTTAGGTGCTAGTACACACTTGGTCTTCAGCTCTTAGAACCTCAACTAAGTGAATTGATACATTAGAACCTCAACTCAGTGAATTGAAACATTAGGCTAATATAGACAAGCTGCTACACCTTCCAAATTTCAAGTCGTGTTTGGACTCCATAAGTAGAATTCCGAATGTATGACATCAAGACCACAGCAGACCTTGTAAAGATGGCTATGAAGATATAAATCCAGTAATATGAACAAACCTGAATGTCCCATAAATCACCCCACCATAACCAAGGTTCCAAAATTGCTGTAAACTACAAAGTAGCCTTGACTTCTAAAATATATGCACATATGAAGAAGACTACCAAGAAGCAGAGTAGCCGCATGTTAGCCCAGGTAAGGATTGTATAAGGCATGTTGAAAAATTGACCACCAAGGCGCCAACTCATTCAAAAGCTTAAGTTGGAAGATAGAGGGGTAACTTAAATCACTCATCTCTTAAAAATGGGTAACACTTTCACATGTTATAATAAACAATCAACAAGAGAGGTTAGAACAAAGTTTTCTCACCATGCACAGGGCAATGCCCACAACACATGGGAATCTTGTGTGTGCAAATCGTGGGCAAAGAGCTTGAATAAAGAATGCAGTTGAATTTTATTGAATACTAGTGCATACAAATAGAGTTTAAACAATGACGCACTTGACGATGAAGAAAAGGTCTGTAAGATCAGTCATCAATAATTATAAAGGATGGTATGCCCTTAATGATCTGTTAATAGAATGCCTTACCAAAAAACACTGAAAATCGAATCCAAACCAAGCTTATGTTTTCATTGTCATAAAATTGAAAGCATTTTAAACCAGCCAGGAAGCCGAAAAACGTACTTACTTCCAACGATTTGTAACATATCCGTGATGAGTGCGCCACATATGCAAATTTAAGGAATTACACATATTTAAGAAACCAACTATCACTTTTCCAAGGAGAGAAAATTCATAACTTCATTCAAGCAAATATGAGATCAGTTGAACTTTGCATACTAGATAAACAAATGACTCCCAAAGAAAACAGGAAAGTAAGATACCTGGGTGGATAGCCTTCTAATCTCTTGGTTTAAAATCACGCTAAATAGTTGCAGGTCTTCATGAGTTCTCCTATCAAAGTAAAACCGTTTCGTTTCTGTAAACTATGTACAAAACATACTTACTTCACTACAAGAGAGGAAAAATTTAAGTCAACAAAAACTGTCACGGTGCAGAAAAGCACCTATTCATAAACATCAACTCAACTTCATCTGCTTCCCCAAAGATGGATTTCCGAAATAACCTAAATAAAGGAACATAAGCAAAAAGTATATATATATCATCTGAAAACATAATGACTTCGGAAGTCAAAAGAAGTTCATCTCAAACTGTAATCACAAGGAAGTAGCAACTTTGCACTACAAAGATTGAGCATTTGCATGAAAGGGAGCCATGAATGTAATAACCTGACTTCTCCAAATCACAATTTACAGCTCTTACATACAAAGGCTCCCTTAATAAACCATAATATGTTTTCTTTTTCCTGAGAAATTTTTCCCTAATTTCATAATTTAAATGGCCAAATAGTTTTAGTAGAGGAGTCAGTTGAAGAATCATAAAGAGATTGTGGGTTGAGGAGATGTGGAACAGCAGCCAGGGGTAGAAGTTCGTGGATAAATGAGTGAGAAACTTATCAAAACAAAAACAAAACCACAAAAAGTCATACCAATACAACATTCACCAAAGAGTTCACTAAGCCCACAAAATATGTACCCAGGAATCCGAAGAGGTGCATGAACCGGCCTGGTCACCCTGAGTGATAAAAAAAAAAAGCCCACAAAAGATACAACACTTACAGTTCTGTAAATAGGCTGATCCAATCTTTAGAGAGAATGGTAAACAACTAGACCCTAGTTGAGAACTGGACATTTTTTGTATTTGATTTGCAATTGGATTTATTAGATTTCAGATCACTCAAGACTCAAGTATCTGTGTGGTTAGCATGATCACACATTTAGGCTTTCGTGGATGATGGCCTAAACCCTTGGGTCATGGTCAGTCATGCCCCTATTTTTCCTGGTCGTAGTGAAAATGGACTCAAAACGAACTTTAGCTGGTATTTCACTTCTAGAGATGATACAATTTGACAAATAAGTTAAGTGCTTCAAAAGAATAAACATAATGAACAGCTAGGCCTGGAACTTTTTGTTTGAATTTGACTTAATGAACGGATAAATTAATTAGCACCTATCATCCCATTTAGCAAGGCGGGAAGCTAGGAGCGCAATGACCTCATGAATTGTTAGCGGTAAATTATAACTCCCACCAGCAAGCAGTTCCTGATCAGAGGTAAAAATCAAATGATAAGATGAAGGGAACAACTTTAGCATGAACTAAGCCAGAATTGGCTGTTGACAGAAACAAAGGCACAACAACTAGGCAATACATTATGGCTGAGCATGTACTAACCTGGACTTCCACAATACCTAACACATTAATATTAGATGCAGACCCTTTGACGTGCAATACAGATACTAAGAAGTTTTGTGCTTGCCATGATCGTAGAACTACAGGGATGTCGTCTTCACCAACAAAAGGATCACCCACTGACTGCCCTAAGAGCTCAAATAATAAACCACCAGCAACCCTTACAGGAACCTGTACAGACAATTATCACCATTTAGCAGTATAGATGAACAATCCCTACTAAGGTCAATGCAATAATTGGGAACCAAAGAGGATGTTTCTGTGAAGCAAAGTCCCACATAGTCTGGGTGCTAATGCAATATGAAGTATATATGCATAAGGGCACACTCACTTTATGAGCTAGCTTTTGGGGGTGAGTTCTACCCAAGACCGTGTAACAGTTTCATTGAGAGAATACATCCCAATTAACCGAAAGAGGTGAGTGAGAAAATATCAACAAGAAACACCTAGAGCATCATGCTTGGTATGTGGAAGTTTTGTGAAAGTTTGCATTTTAGCAACTGAAAGGTTAATTACTTGCTACACGGTTGAATTTTTCAAGAAAGGAGTAGCTACCATCTTCTGCTATTTTATCTGTCCATTTTCTTTACTAACAGTCCTTATGCACTTCCTTGTATGTTTGCGTCATCACTGTCCACGTGATTTAGTTGTCCATAGACTCCATACCCTTCCCAAAATATAGAAGGAAACTGAATTCTGTTGACTAATGTTTGTCATGTTTTACACAAGTTAATACTTAATAAATATACGCACCCCTGTGGCAAACAATTGGTCCGAGGTTAAATGATGTATATCGCTTATTGCTCTAAAAAGGTGCACAAGCAGTTCACATTTATTTTGTCCACTACTTAATTCATCATTGCGTACTTCTCTAAATCCCCTCCCCCATTCCTTTTTTATTTTACTCTGCCATCTATTTGATTTTCCTTTTGCCTGTTTTCTTCCACATTATACTTGCAACTTCTAAACATAGATCAAACATAAAACGAAACCAAAGGAAATGTTTTCTTTGCAATTCCTGCATGAAATGGCACTAATAGGCAGATGAAAAATAAAGTACCTCATAAAGAAGGTGCTTCATTCGCTCGCTTATCAGCTTACTTTCATCTCGTAAAGCAACTCTAATAGCAGGATGTAACCACTGAGCATTACTTAACCATCTGTTGACAAATGGATGGCCTGCCATTACATGACACCACCATGTTGGCCCTTTAGGCCGTTCCCAATATGGAGCTGCAACATCAGCAACAGTAATATCATCTTCATCTTCTGTTAAATCGGCAGTCTGTGAGGCCCAGCCCGCATCAACTTGCACTAACTGGACAAGTTCGGTTATTCTAGCCCAGCCAATTGGTACCCAATAACTTCCATGCGACCTTTCCCTAACTTGGGAACACGGTAAATGATGATCTTGCTTATAACTATCGTAATCCTGCTTATCACTGTTGCCATCCAATTTATCCATCTCACCGGCTCCAGGTTCTTTTGTGGGTGCGAAATCTACAAAGTTATTTTCATAAACTTGCGGAGCTAAAGAATTTGATGGTTTACATCCAGGCATTTGCTTCTTTGACGACTCAAGAGAAACTTCTTGAAAAGACTGGGTCGAACCAGATTTTGGACCTATTGTCTTCTTATGAACTTGAACAAATTCGAAAGCACAAATAAGTCCACCAGTCCACAACTCACAACCCAACATGATATCTGAGTTTAAATGCTGTTTCCGATTCTCTTGTTTCTTCGGATTGTTACTCATGGGAGCAGAATCACCATCACCCAAGGCCATCCTACTCATGTTTTATTTTCACCAGACCAAACCAAGTAAATATATCTGAGGGATCTTCAATTAGCAGGCTGGAAGCTCAAATATCAAAATTGAATGTGTTTTCAACTGAGATATCAAGATAGCTCTTCATGACAAACCAAGCAAAAAAATAAATTAGTTAAGTTAATAAAATATCATAGAAATATATTAGGTCTAAATGGAATGTTATGTGAAGCAGAAACTCCTTGTCTTGGAGTCTGCCAAACCCAAAGGTTTTTCGATAAGCAAGCACAGAACACAAAACAAAACCAAAAAAAGCATATAAGTCTGTCTATCAGTGGCAGATAGGAAAAAGTAAAATCAAAACTTAAAATGCTTTTTTTAGCTTTTTATTCTTTGCAATCTTCAAAGTTAGTAAAAACCCTGCCTTGAAGACAGGAAAACCTCACCGCACAGCACCTATTAAGAAACAGAAATGATCGTAAGTCAAAATGACATTTTGTCCCTCTACTTCTCCCAGGCAGGCCAAAACCGTTCATCATTATGTATGGTCATGGTTATCACTGGCTCACAGCTGGACCAACACAATAGAAACTAACACATTAGTGATGCAACATAAGCAGATGATACATCATATGATCAATAACACCTTACTCTTTTGATATCAAATTATTGAAAGTGAGATTCACTGCAAACAAAGGACATTTATGTAAGGAACCATAAACCAGGGCCTAGCCCTAACCAAGAGTATGAAAGGGTCTTGTAAAGCATTGCAGTATCACTTCGGCAAACAGAAGTGCCACAATAGAACTTTCTAAAGGCATATGCAATTACTGTGTTGAGTTGGAGTCAATGACATTGATTTTCGAATTGTCCCCATCTTTTCCCGCTATCAAATGCATGTATTATGTATAGGTACTTAAAATAGGTTGATTGGGTAAGTTACAAACTTTTCGTTTTGACCTTTCAAAATGGACACACTATGCAAAATTCAAAAATAGAATACAAGACCAGCATTATGGCACAAAGATTAAGTATTTTAAGTATCATCATAGTTTAACGCCATGAACTGCCACAATGGAAAGGGCTATGCGCACCCAACTTAGCGGTTTGAGTTCGATTAAAAGAAAGGGCCCCTCCACCGAAAAGTGGTGGGTAAGGCTGCCAACCTATTACCTCTCCAAAACCCTGATGCAAGCAAAAGCGTTGCTATGTGGGCAGTGGGTTAAACTTCCTTAGGTATGATTCTTATGGCGATATGACTCATGGGTAGTAAGGACAGATCCAATCAGAGCAAATAATGCAACTAACTTTTGAGATAGGACCATGTTAGAAGAGTTCAATAAATTCAAAGAAACAAATCCATTTGGGCTTCCAAAGACAAATTCTAAAGCAAACAGAAAAAATAGAAATATCACAAAAAAAAAAATGTTTGTTACTTCTTGAATAAATGTCCATTATATGTTACGAATTAGCAATGCTCCAGTGTGCAAACCAATCTCAAGGGACAAGTGGAGCCTTCAGCACAAAACAAGAAGAAATTAGCTGTAGCTGCTAGTCAGGCTGTTCAAGTTAGTAAGGAAGGTAATGTCAGTAGCAATTAGTTGAGAGGGGATACAGTAGGTGGGAAAGTTAGTTTGGCAGCAGCATGTATAAAGGGTAGTAGGGGAGATGAGGGAATCCATCCTGGTATTGTAAAAGCTTGAGAGTAGTTAATGGACGAGGGTTCCGTTAGTGTTTAATTCATTTCCATTCCACTATAATCTAATTCAGTTCCAACTTCGTGAAAATTCTTTAACTTTGTCAGTTTCTATTTTGTTACTAGCTCCATTCCTATCAGTCTATAAATGTCAACTCACTAACAAACTTATCCTTATCGATTTCCCACTGAACATTGATCATTGGAGACTTAAGCTTCCAAATTTAGAACATCCGGCTATCTAGTAAACAATATCTCTCTCTGTCTCACTATCCAGACTACAAATCAGACTAAAAGGCATGTTGTGCAAATCAGTGACGAACACTAGCAATGGTCTTCTTTTATTCGTATTTTTTTAATAGGCTTTATTCGTATTACCATTCAAGACACAACCCATGACAAGAATGGTTATGTAGCTAATAGTATCCCGGATTTCTAAACCGAGTTTCTACAGAAAGATAAAGAAAGAATAAAACAGAAAAGCAGGAAATACAAAATTCAGCACCAATTGTGTTTCCCAAGGTTTTAAATAATGGTATCAGGACATGTAATGGTAACAGTTCGGTTGTGAATTTTGAAAGATCATCCGTTACAACCATGAATTGGAAAACGGACCGTTCTACTCACAGTATTTGTCATCTCTCACCGGTTCAGAATGTAATGGTATGGGCCCATATATAAAACCCTGGTGTTTCCTCAATCGAGGAAACCGTGAGACAGTAATTAACGGAAGGTTTATTTGACTCGCATCGAGTTGAGTCTGGTAGCATAACTTAAATTGAAAATTACCCTTTAAAGATACAACTAAAAAATCCAAAAATCTAATTCAGATAGGCGACCAGGAAAAGCGGTCGTAGATATGTAAATTAGGCCAAATTCAATACATAGATATCAGACACCGCAAATTGATTGAAAAACAAATATGAGATTGGAGAAATATGAGAGTGGGGTGTACCATGACAATGTTAAGCAGTAGGATGGAGCTGTGAGGCACTCCCGCTGGCGAAAAGCTGATAATCTGAAGATGGGATCAGTCGAGTCGAGCCCAGAAAAAACTAGTAGTAGATTTTATCTGCTCTAATCTCTATATATATATATATGTGTAAGTGTCGTCTTCTTTGTACATGGAATTACGTGGGGATGGTTCGCACTGTCAAGTGAAATTACTGCCATACCCGCTTTTGCCTTATTCATGCAGTTAGTTCTCGAATCATACTGCGTGGATTTCACTCCAGTATCGAATTCTGGTCTGGTTTATCAACTTCATAGTTCATTACTTCATTCTATGTTTACCCAGGGTAGAGAAAAGAGTGAATTTCCCTCGATCTATGTCCCTTTTTCTATATCGTCCTCAAATTACAAAAATCACCCATTTCTTCCCTCAACTATTGATCTCCCTCCTATTAGGTCCAATTGCTAACGAGAGTTAGATTTTTGGATGGAAAGGTTGACATGTTGAGCTCACGTGACATTCTTAACCTGATCAAAGGGTAGAATTGCCATTCCAGTCCCTTTCTTCTCCCACTCAGGGCCGACCCTGAGCTAAGCCGTGTAAGGCGGCTGATTTAGGGCCTCGAATGTTGGCCCAAAATTAGGGTCCCGGATAGGTACACTCAAGTACAGAATATATATTTAATTTATCACTTATATAACCAATGAACTAGCTAGCCTAGTGGAAAATCTTAGTTTCTCTATCCAATAGGTACCAGGTCCAATTCTTGGGCCTCTCTTTTCTTTCTCCATACCAATATTTTTCCCCTCTCACAAACTAACACTTTCAAAGGGATTTTTTTTTTTATTGGTGCAAAAAATAGTATGACTAAAAACTAGTTTTATTCGAAACAACGGAACGAATCATGAAAAAAAAAACAAAATAAAGCACCAAGTAACTATCATTTTGAGGTTAGTTTTATTTTTATTTTTTTTAAGAGGCCCAGATTCACAAGTTCGTCTTAGGTCCCGAAAATCTCAGGGCCGGCCCTGCTCCCACTCCATAATTCTCTCTCTCTCTCTCTCTCTCTCTCTCTCTCTCTTTCTGTTCACGAATGGTGGAGTGGGAGGAGAATGGACTGGGAATGGCAATTGTGCCCTTTCATCAGGTTTAAGAATGTCACATGAGCTCCACATGACCTTCCATCCAAAAATCTAACTCTCGTTAGCAATTGAACCCAATAGGATGGAAATTAATATTTGAGGGATGAAATGGGTGATTTTTGAAGTTTGAGGAGAATATAAAAAAACGGTGCACAGTTTGAGGGTTATAAGTGAAATTCACAACAACAACAAAAACCATAAAATAGGTGATGACAAAAACCCAATTTAGAATCTTTACCCAAACCCTTGTGTAGATATATAATTAGTATGCACTCATGTATTTTCTTTTGAGTAGCCTAAGTTTCAATCTCGTCAGGGTGTTATCACAAATTATAAAAGCTCATAGAAAAATGCACACATTTTCCTATAATTTACATAAGGAAAAAAAAAATCTATTAACTTGACCAAATATTACAGTAAGTTAAAAGGAAAAAAGTTTAAGAGAGTTTCGAAACAAATTAACAAACTTGACTGGAACAACTTAACACATTTCATTCACAAATTCGGCATATTTACTAGTTCGCAGTTCTCTCTAGAAACTCTTAAGATTAATACTTAAAAGACCACTAAGAAGAAAAGAAAAAACACAAGAATTAGCAACTACTCCCTATGAAAAACACCCAACTGAAGAAAAGATAAAACCCTCAACAATCACAACCCACCGTTAGCGGTCGAGCTTTCTGCATCTTCCACATTGTACTTTTTCTTATTGTTGCTCATCCACAACTTGAAATTACGCACTGTAACCCCAATTTGCAAACAAAATTGAGAGAGTTCATATTCGTCATGCCCACTTAGGCGCCACCCCAACCTTTCGGCATACTCTTTCATTGCAACTTTTTGTGCTTCTGTAAATTTAGTCCTCTCTCTTTTGGGCACTCTGTCCTCCTACTCTGCATCCCCATCCCCGAGGAACACCTCAGGAACAGGGACTTGTGGTGGTTGTGGAGGAAGCATAGAACTAGCTGCACCGCGACGATGAGGAGGAGGAATGGCTGCCATCTCATGTACGTTTTGGACTATTACGGGGTCCACTAGTATATTGATTTCTTCCTTCCTGTGAAAATTGCGGTTGCAGCCGCAAGTGGAACAGTAGAAGGCCACCTCGGATCGATGGTCAACCTCGTAGCCTAAGAACTCCAGGCAGCCATCCACTACGTGGCCACCCGTCTGCATAGAGTGATTTCTCTAGCATTCACGATAAATGGCGATGGTTGCCCATTGCCTTCCATCGTCATTTGACTCATTTGTGTTTGCCATATAGCTAGCTAGACACACACACGCACACAGTGTGTGTGTGTTTTACTTGAGGCTGTTAGTACCAAGGCTGTTAATTAATATAGGTACCACTACAAGTCTACAAGGATTACATATTACACGGAACATAAATGGTATGTACTCTAAATTTTATCACAAAAATACCTAGAATGCAAATGTAATGTTCAAATTCAATTTTATTTTTTGGCGCAGACCTCCTCCTGAATAGTTTCAACGATGCATTTTTTAATTATCGTTATCGAACTAATTATTTTGGAACGTAATATAGTTGTTGTGCACAGTGCACGCAATGGCTAGATATATAAATTTAACAATCTTCACAATATCCTAGTTTGCATAATGGCATTGTAGCCCAATGCATGCACCAACTAGTAATTTTGAACTGTATACTTTCATTAATTAGGTAATTGAAGTTAGCCCTGTGACGAAGCTATGTGAATTTTAAGTATTTGGGCATTAATATTTTCCATAATCACACTGATTGGGATTTCAGTATAATTTCATTTAGGAGATCATCCTTAATTTTTCTTTTTTTCCCCAAATTTTATCATAGCTTCGTAATAGTTGTGGTGGTTTTTTTTTTTCCCTTCTTATATTATGTAGAAGTTCTCTACAATGTTGTACATATACCCATATTTTAGCTATCACTTAACTTCAGGTCCTAAAAATTGAACAATTAGCACTAGTGAGACAAAACTAATCAATATTATTATTATTATTTTGATTTTCTTGTAACGGAAAAATTATTTAATATTTAGAGAAACTCGACAGTGGGTACATCAAATCGGGAGAAAGGAAAGGGAATCAAACCAAAGGTTGAATGGAAAAAATAAAAAAAGAACGCAAAAGATAAAACCCTTAGACAATACCCATCCGACAGCGTCGACCTAAACGCCAACATTGGATAGGTAGTGAACAACACTTTTCCACCGTGGCAATCTACCACCACCAACGATAGAGATCATGCCATCCCAGTGCCGCAATCCCAGGCAGGGGAGGCGTCGCCTCCCACCATACTATACCCTAAAAGAGACAACTTAAAAAAACAAATCAAGATTATATGCCTATTCGCTATCTTGTTTTGACTAGGAAAACAAAATTATTAAAACTCGATTGTGGGTACACATACACAACAACAAAAAAGAGCTACCTTGATGAAATGAGGTGAGAAAAATGAATTTCATAGGTAAATGTATCTTATTGGACGAAATCCGATTTCGGAGCCTTTTGTAGCGAGGAAAACAGATTTCCTTGCCAAAAGGTTACATTTTGCAAATAAACAATAATTCGCTGCCAAATGTACTACCGCCTTCCCATTTTGATTAGCCCTTATAAAAAGCCGTGCAATTTTCAGATAAAAAAATAAAGTACTTTTGTGTTCAATTAAAAAGTTTTGTTGTGATTTACAAATTTTTGTGACTTAAAATACAAGGGCATACCGTACATCAATTTTTTAGGTGTGTCTACCTAGGCTTTTCACCTATTTTTTGTTGAAACCATTCATTCGTAGAATTTTTAAACTCGTTTATTAAATGCAGTAGAATTCTTAAACCCCTTTAATAAATGGAATGGACTTGAAGAAAGTTGAAACTTAGCCCAACCCGGTAGCATAAGACCACATATACTCCATATTTTGCAATTAACAGTGGCAACTCCAAGAATTTGTACTACGGTGTTCAACACTTACGGAATCATTGAACAATTTACTAACTTCGGTAAGGTGCAGATCGAAACAAATAAAAATCAAAACTTTGATGAGTCGAGTTCACAATGTTAATTTTAAATCAACCTATAACAAGTGGCTAAAAATATTCACAAATGGCTCCATCCATGTTGGCTACATGTGCAACTTTTTAAGCTAAATGTTGAAGTTAGTGGATTGGGTGTTCAAAATAGTCTTAAATTTTACTAATTCCCTATATGGAAATACAAGTTAAGGGTGTGGTCATATGAATACCCAAGGCTAGTTGTGGAGCCGCCAGTGGCAATCAACCTACAATGGTTAAAACATTAAGAAACGGAAATGTATCTTAGCTTTTGTTCTAGTTCACTTTCTTTTTAAAAAAAAAAATCCGTTTTAAATAATAAATACGCACTAACCAATGAGCATATAAGGGAAAGGCCACTATATGTTGCAATTTTTAGTGGGGCTAGAGATACAATTTAAAAAAAAGTTGTTCACCCTCTTTTGGCAAGCATGACATCACTTTGTGGTGGAATCCACATCATTTTATGGATCCCACATCATTTCAACCAATGATAGTGAATGTTTTGTTTACACTCTTTTGGTGAGGGTGAACAAATTTTTTCCTAATACAATTAGCCGGGGATGACATTAATCTGTCTTGGACTTACCAAGAAAGGGTGCGAAGGAAATCTTTAAAATTAATTGGAAAATACAAGGGGGAAAAAATACAAGAACAACGGCATAATTTTGGAAATCAATAAAATCTGTTGATAAATAATTAGATGGAAATAAATTAATGCACATTTGAATTGAATTTGAACAATTATTTCGACCTTGATAAATTTGGAAGACTCAAGGTGGCATATATTACTTGGCGATGAGGTTGGATATTATTTATAGTAGCTAAACTTGATGGTTTAGTTTACTGAGAAATAATTTGGAATTAATCAATTTTGTCATTGTATTATTAAAAGGGAAAGGCTACAATACATGCTCCGTTTAAGTGTGTACCACATGCACCTTCAAATGTTCCGAGTTTTTAATATAAAAATTATGACACATACATACAATGTTATGATTTTTAATGAAAACATTATAAATTCTATTGCTGAAAAGTTATGAGTTAAGCAAATGTTATGATTCTAAAGAAAACTGTTATGAATTATATTGCTGAAAAGTTATGAATTTTTAGTATAAAAGTAACGACACATCAAAATCTTATTCATGAGGTGGCATAATTTTTTTTTTTTTGGTCAATCGATAGAAGAGAGATCAATTACATCACATATGAAGTACAAAGTACCAACCCGGGACACTACATGTGAGAGTCCACGAGACAACCAACCCAACAACTTAACGAATATATACAAGAAATAAGCCCGTTACAGGGTAGAAACAAAGAACGAAACAAAGAAAGGAAAAGTCACTGCACGCAGGCGGGGAGATTCGAACTCCTGACCTCCTAGTGAGATGCAAGAGCCCTGGCCAACTGAGCTAGCCCCAGTTGGTTGAGGTGGCATAATTTAAACCACACATAAACTGCATATGGTTCTCTAGAATCCTCTAATCCAACTCATGTTGCCCTAAGATTACAATAAAGCGTTGTATAGATTTAATTATTATCCATTACCAACTAAGATTTAAGAATTATTAAAGACAATTTACCAAATTTTCGCTTAGATCTATCTTTTAGCTAGCGTTCAGCGATTTCAGTAAATGATTTTGCATTTTTGTAACTTTTCTAGGGAGGAGTTGATAGAATGTTTTTGTATCTTACTTATCTTTCTATATTTAATAAGCATGATTAGCGGAAAAAGAATCCTTAGAAAGATCAAAGATGTTTCTCTTTTGGTGCTCTGAGATATGTTATCTTATGAGTTGTTTGATAAAATTAATTAAATCCTCTCTCTCTCTCTCTCTCTCTCTCTCTCTCTCTCTCTCTCTCTCTCTCTCTCTCTCTCTCTCTCTCTCTCTGTGTGTGTAACGCCCCAAATTTTCATAAACAAAAAAAATACATAATCCACGTGGAGGACAACACCACCCACAGTCAAAGTCAAATACAACTCATAGTCAAAAGAAGCCAAATGTCTTGCGTACCCGAATAATGTTACATGAGTCTTTGATGTTAACACTTCCCTTTACAAAATATGAAATTTGAAATATAAGTTACATGTTCATCCTATCCAAAAATCTACTACCAAGGATGATCAAATAACTCCATTGAAAGCTTTCAAAAAATAGCATGCATGCGCATCCACACACCAACTCATGATCGTCCATGCTGAGTACCTGAAAATTATAAGGGTGAGCTCACTAGCCCAGTAAGAAAACATCTATCTAGGGATGGCAACGGGTAGGGTATGGATCAGGGGACGGGACCCTATTCCATATCCAATCCCCGATTGGAGGGTCTTTCATCATCCCCGCCTCCATCCTCATTGGGAATATTAGATAAAAAACCAACCCCACCTCCCGATGGGGATCGGGTTTCCCCGAATATACCCATATCCAAACAAAAAAATAAACAATTCAAGATTGAAAATAACTTGATATTTATATTTAGAAATATAATCTTAATTGATCTTTTTTGAATATTAAGTAGTCTATTATGATAGATAGTAATCGATAAGATTTGTTAATTAAAGAGATAATTGTTTACATATACTATAACTATACTCAAGATTTATGCGTATGTTTTTTTTGTATGTAAATATATAATATAGTATATGTAGTCTGTATAATTGGGTACGGGGAGGGTAAGGGGTGGGTACAGGTATTCGGGGGTGGGGATTACAAAATCATACCCGCTCCATACCCGAGCGGGTTTTCTTCATATCATACCATACCCGCTACTATTGGGAAAAAAATTTAGGTTACTCCTGCCTCCATATAGGTGGGGCGGGTATCCACTGGATATGGGGAAATTGTCATCCCTACATCAATCGATGCTAAATGGAAATGAGAAGCTCATGACGTGCAATAAGGAAATTAATCGTGTGATAAGGTCCATAGGATCATATGCAAGGGGTAAGAATATCATAAGAATCGATAATCACTAATACAACCCAAGTATGACTCCGTCGTATCCGATATGTACTCGACACGTCGCAAGTGTTCAAGACATCCTCATTGTATGCATTATTCATTTAAACCATTCTTTATACTCCGAGAATACCTTAAAGGCCCCGTGTCACTCCGGGCATACCCTTTCGGGCCCCGTGTCATTCCGGGCATACCCTTTAGGGCCCCGTGTCATCATTACCACATTTTCGTTATCATTTCATGTTCAGTAGTGTCATCTCGGTGTCCATGCATAACCTCAACTCAATCCTATACTCAAAATCCTGATTTGGTCGGTTGTCACCAAACTAGTATCGTCAGATGTCAAACATGTAATACGAACCCCGAGGGAACGTAAGGTAACATCGGATACGCTAAATTATACTCATGACACGCATCTCAAGGTGTTTCAAGTCAATAAGAATTAACATAGTATGCACGTCGCACAAAACGGGTCAAAAGGAGCAAAATTACATTAAGGGGGGTTTGGGTCGACCCAAAATGTAAGTTGGGTCGACCCAAAAGGGTCCTGAACTTCACAGAAGGTTTTTGGGTCGACCCACCTCAAGTTTGGGTCGACCAAGAAGCCTTACCAGCAGATTTTGAGCAGTCTCAGTATTTTCTCCATAACTTTTCACACCGAATTCCGTTTTGGACGTGTTATATATCAAAACGTAGGGAATTTGAAGAGCTACAACATTGTAGTTTTACTCTTTTCCTAATTTTCCTTTGACGTTGCCCGAAAAGCATAAATAGTAACTAGTTATAGTAGATTTTCACCCAAGGTGGGAGATTTCAACCCAATTCAAGTCAAACCCACAAATTGGCTGGGGAATCACTTAGGAAATAAATAAAACAACTAAATATCAACATGATAAGACTAGAATGCCTCCACAAAGGCCTAAAGCAAGGATTAAGAGGAATTTATCAAATATGAGGATAATACACACATAAACATCAAATTTACATTGAGAATTGAAGGATGATCCCCTACTGTGACGCCCCAAATTTCTTAAACATAATTTAGATACATAAATCCACGTGGCAAGTCAAATGCCCACGGTCAAAGCTTGATACATTCTTCCAAGTCAAAATAAAGCATGAATAGTCAACCGGGTACCCGTA